>JANHZU010003422.1:52296-77319 GCA_032468055.1 Acrochordus granulatus
CAGTGGCAGATTTCACCTTCTTGGGCTCCAAGATCACTGCAGATGGTGACTGCAGCCATGAAATTAAAAGACGCTTCCTCCTTGGGAGGAAAGCTATGGCTAAGCTAAACAGTGTTGTAAGAAGCAGAGACATCCCCTTGCCGACAAAGGTCTGCATTGTCAAGACTATGGTTTTCCCAGTAGTAATGTATGGCTGTGAGAGCTGGACCATAATTAAGGCTGTGCTTTGAAGAATTGATGCCTTTGAATTATGGTGCTAGAGAAGACTACTGAGGGTCCCTTGGACAGCAAGGAGTTTAAACCAGTCAATCCTATACGAAATCAACCCTGATTGCTCATTGGAGGGACAGATATTGAAACTGAAGCTTCACTTTGTGCCACTTTATGAGAAGAGAGGACTCATTAGAAAAGACTGTGATGCTGGGAAAGATTGAAGGCAAAAGGAGAAGGGGATGGCAGAGGATGTGATGGATAGATAGCATAGTCAGTGATGATGGATATGAGCTTGGGAAGACTCCGGGAGGCAGTGTAAGACAGGGGGACCTGGCATGCTGCAGCCCATGGGGTCACAAAGAGTTGGACATGACTGCGTCTGAACAAAAAATATAGAATGTTTACAGTAATCCAAATGTATGGTGATAATGACATGAGTTCCTGATTTTGGTGGGCTATAAGTATGACATCTAAGGTATTAAAATGTTATAGGAAGCTGGACGCCCTGAAATCTGAATGCATTTAATGGTCACATTTGATGACCCACTTACAGAATGGTGAAGATCCGTTTTACTTTGATGTGTATGGTTTGCTGATCAATGACAGAAATAAAATTACTAAATTCTTCAATAAAGTAAAGGTTTCCCTTGCCAGTTGTGGCCGACTCTATCTCAGTCACAATTGAGGGAACCAGCGTTTGTTCAAAGGCACTTCCATGGCCATCATGACTATATGCTGAGGTGCACAGAACACTGTTACTTACCTATTTATCTTGGTATCTATCTATCTAGGTGATACCTAATTATCTAGGTATCTATTTATCTAGCATTTTTACATGATTTCAAACTTCTAGGTTGGCAGAGCTGTAGCAAGTAATGGGAGCTCACTCCATTACGTGATAGCACTTGGGTCTTGAGCTACTGACCTTCTAGCCGACAAGCCCAGGGTCTTAACCACTCGGCCACTGCACCCCAAAAAATTCTTCAATACTGCAATATAAATTTAATTCTTTCTACTGAATTCTTTTTATTCTGATTGGCAAGTGACTAATAAAAATTAGTATTCATATTAATAAAAGTGCAGTGCTGATGTTTACTTATTAGATCCTCTTAGTATGTATTTATTTTCAAAAAACTCTGGGTTTTCATTAACCATCTCAAAATGCACTACTTAGACTTTTTTTTCCCTGTAGTGAATGAGCTCATCCTGAAACAGAAGCAAAGATTTGAGGAAAAAAGATTCAAATTGGACCATTCAGTGAGTAGCACCGTATGTCCCAATCTTCTTTCTTTCATTTATTTCTGGGCTTAAGGGATGGAGTGAATGGTATTCTTATATTCTAAGCATTTGAAAATGTCTGTTTCTTTTATGGACAGCTCAGTTAATTTATGTAAGCAAAGTGTTATTTGGACTGTTCAGTATACAGTGCAATTTATTTGCTATTTAATATGATAAAAGTTTTTGATAGATCCATGACTATAGATTCAAACCTTTCTATATTTTCCAGTGTAGTCTGTCTGTAGTTATTACAACTGATTATGACAGTGAGGTAATCGTGAAAGTTATGCTTTACAATACTTAGGTAAGAATCTCAGTGATATTAGAGATTCTCAAATAAATCTAATACTACACTTCTAAATCATATAACCAGATCTTTTCTATGGAGTGCAAACCCTCTACAGGAGATTGAAGTCATGGGCCATTCCACTTCAGGTTATTATATAGTGCTATAGTCTGTGAATTCAATTTCTGATAGAGGTTTAATCCCCATAGAAAAGATTTGGAGGTATATATCTGACAAGTCACATGCTGCATCATAGTGGCCAGATAATAGAAACCCTCTTGCACAGGAGAGAGTTTGTTATCATATGACTCATGTGAAACCTTGTACATGGGGACATACGATGCAGCATCTGTAACTTTCTGATTGATAGCTGAATAGAAGGTGTATGTATATACTGTACCATTTTGATAGATTCTGATGATCTTCCAAGAAGCATTTATTTATTTAATTTGTATGCTGCCATCTCATCAAGTGACTCTGGGCAGCAAACAAAATTGTAAAAATAAAAGCAATTAAAATTAAAAAAATATAGCAGCCAAAAATAACCACTGAATTAAACCCAAAATGGGTCTCTTTACACACTCGGAGCCTCAAGTCTGGGGACAGAGCTAGGTCTTTAAGGATTTACAAAAAGCCAACAGATTGGGGCCATATTGAATAAATTATGAGATCCTAGCTTTTAAGCACATCAAGTATTCTACTGAAATAGTTTATTCAAAATATAAATTTTATTGAAATTCAACTGATAATAATCAGCAGATGTTACATACTGTTGCATATCAACAGGCAAATTATTATTGTATATTGACTGCTTACATTGTCTTTACATACGATAATTGAAATGGACTGGTTAAAATGTTTAAACTTCATATTAAAGTAAACATACATACAGTTTATATTAAACTTATCTTTGGGACAAGAGGCGACATACTCTTTTCCCTCCCATATGTTGAAACAGACAGATACATTAATATTTCATTTGGAATGTGAGCACAATTTCTGCTGCTAGTTCCAAGTTATCTAAACAACTATACCAAATTATTCTGCACCTGTTTCTGTCTTTCTTCAGCATGTAGTTTTAATGCCCATTCATCAATCTAGTTACACCTATAAGTTTAAGAATATTATTGTGTGGGACAGCAGGTGAAACGGGAGATATGAGAGAATTTGCCCAATATGCATGACTTTGTATTTTGAAACAGGAGCCCTCTGCATCTGAATTGATGCCCTAATAAAGTTGAGGGTTCCAATAAATATTTTGAGGACATGGGAGTAAAGGAAGTAGGTAATAGAAATTTGGGATTTTGTTATTCAGGGTTCATTTCTAAAGCAAGGTAAGGGATTCTGCATGACTGCAATAATGCACGTCCTGGCTCACTTCAAGCAGAGGCTAGACACTGCTGCTGTAAATAGTAGAAAATAAAAAAGTGCCTTGAAGCAGATTTATCTTTTGTTTTGCATTCTTCTCTTAGGATGACATTATCCCACTGGATCTCTTCTGATAGCTTTAAGTTATTGTGTAATGTCTAAAGTATGTTGCCCCTTGTCTATGAAATACGTTTTGATTATTAATTTACTTTTTTTTAGAATGGGCACAGGTGGCAAATATTTCAAGATTTGTTGGGAACAGACCAGGACAACCTTGACTTGGCCAACGTTAACTTAATGTTGGAACTTCTGGTGCAGAAGAAAAAACAACTGGAAGCAGTAAGCTTTTTTCTAGTCTCTTAGTAGATATATATAAAGAAAAAACAGGTTTCATTTAATGAAATTGATTCCCGTTTTTCCCAGTGGTTTATGATGTATCAATACACAAACCAGTAACATAGTGCTCCTTGAATGCCCAATAGATGGTTCTACCATCATAAAAATAAAATGCTTTGTTTTAAAAAATGCATTATAAGATTTTAATGGCTTCATGTGAGATTTTTTAAAGTAAGGTTTTCTCCAATGCATCCATCATACAAGATTGTGACATGGTTGGAAAAGTTAACATTTCCTTATTCCTTATTCAGTTTTAAATGAAGGCTTAATTTATTGGATTTCATAAAATATTTCAGATATGTAGAAAATAATTATTTCACTAGCTTTCAGATAATGATAAAAATATTTAAACAAATAATTTATATTGTACTATTATCATCCTAGATCAGAAGGGCTTCATTATCAGTAAGTAGCTCTCCAAAAGATGGCTAAGTGTAATATCCAGCTTTCCATGCTGTCTGAGGTTGTGACAAGTTGTACTTTAGCAACCTATGGAATAGATTCTTCAACAAAATCCTGATGAATTTTTACTTGTTCAAATACAGCTTGTATTTCCCTTTTTGTTCCATAGATGAAAAAAATGGTGTGAACAAATATTCTTTATTATGCCTTCACTTCACATTTTGAGGGAATGGTATTCTGTCAAAATGTATCATGAGTCTTTGTCGAATACAAAATATTACTTTCTGTATTGGTTGCTGTTTTTCCTCTTATTGCTCCTGCTTTCTTTTGTTCTGTAGGGACCAATTAGGGGAATATGAGCTCCTTCACTAGTGTTTTGAATTCTTTGGAACAGATTCTCCACAAATATGATTATTTTATAATACAAGATTCAAAACTATGATCTGAAATAGAATTTAAGATGTGGATAAACAGTTTGTTTTCTCAAATTTGACTCCTAATTTCAACTATAATTAGCCGTTTCTGATTTTACAATATGTATATATCTGTGCTTAAATGTTGTACATAGAATGTACTTGTCTTAAATATCTCTCTGCTTATCAATTTTTTTGCACCCCCTTCCCTACTTATCTAAACTTTTTGCTGTAGGAATCCCATGCTGCCCAGCTACAGATTTTAATGGAATTTCTGAAAGTTGCCAGGAGAAATAAGAGAGAGGTAACATAACCTACTATGATTTATTAATATTAAAAATATCTTTCCATTACTTTATTTTAAATAATGCAGGTTAGCTTATCACTTTTTAAAAAGTGTGTATGGGTGGTGGTCTTGCACAGTTTATTTCAAACACATGAAACTGAAGAATTTTAAGTTGTGCTAACTATGAGAGGTACTTTTGAGTTTAGTTATTTTTATTTGAATTGTATTACTTTTGCTTTACTTTTCATATCTTTGAAGAGAGAAGTTTGTCAAGGAAAGTAATTTGTTGATAGTTGTATTGAAATATGTTGTAGCTGGCATGAAATTTGTGTACCTTTATAATAGTTACTATATCTCTGGTGAACTTTTTTTATCTTAATTTTAAAGGCCTATTACATTGCAACTAGATATGTTCTTGTAAATTTTGGTGATTTTTTTTGAGGAATATTCTGAATTAGTGTTGATTTCAATTTCCTCTTTACAAAAGAGTAAAATGAAATCCTCATTAGTTGGAAAACATGCAGAATTATCCCATAACTATCATAATTTAATATGGAAGAAAGCATATATCTTGCAAATTGCAAGTGTTGTCTACTTGTATAGATGCCAAAAGAGAACTTATCCTGGAAAAGTCAATGTCTGATTTTTTTAAACTTAACAATTGAACTTGACTCAAAGAAGTATTTGTGGATGAATTTATAGCACAGAGTATTAAAAATTCCCTGCCTGTATTTTTTATTTTTTGAGTTAACATGTCATTATCATGGCCTTACATTTAAATAAAATCAGTTTATTCCTATATAGAAACAGAAAATTGCAAGTTTTGAAGACATTTTTAGAATGTCCTCAAAACTGTTCTGCTTGGATAAATTATGTATAATCTCATGAGGTACTTCTCCAACATTGTCCCATCAAACTTTGATTTGAAAATTAGGTTCCGAATTTAGAGTGGAATTAGCTCTTGTGGTTCAAAGACAAAAAGGGGGTTAAGCATAGTTTTCATCTTGGAAATCTTACATTTATATTTTAGTACTATAATTTGAACTGATAATATTTATACTGAAGGGGAACTTGAAATTTTAAAAAATAAATGAAAAGGAGTTGATATTCAGTATATACTTCAAACAAGATGCAAAAAAATAGTGCTTCCATAAGTATAAAAATTATTTCAGGTGTTTCTTTTGGTAATACTGAAATGTAGTCCAGCATATATTTCCCTACCAACATTTCTGCACATAGCTTTTATGCCTGTTATATAACTTCATTGGCATATTATTATATAAGGTGATATATAGATATATATAGTTATGTATCTTTTAAATGACTGATCTTACTGTTTTTTTCATAAATCAGTTGCTTGCTTTAAACATTACAGCCAAGCAAATATGGTAGTGCACGTTGCCTGATAACTCCCAATGGGCTGCTTCTGTTGAATAAACTAGTGAGTGTATGTGATTTTGTTTGGAATTCAGTCTGGGATTCCTGGTTAATTATTTTCCTCATAAGCCACAGTTTTAGACTATGTGCAGTTTTTACCTTGGTATTCTAGAGTCTAGATTCAGATATAATGTTAAATAAATTTTGTTGGCTTCTTTGGACAATAGGAATAGTTAAAACAAAGGAAGAATGATTAGACTTGGATCTGTACTTGACCATTAAGAAGATCCTCACTGAAATAACAGTTATACTAATTACTAGTATAGCTGGTACAATATTACACATGGAGCAGCAAACAATTCATAATCCTAGAAGTTTTAAATGTACAGTTCTATATTCTAAAATATAGAGATGTTAATCCTGGATTATAAATATTCGCATTATTTGAGGCTATATTGCGTAATAATTTCAAATTCTTCTGCTTGTCGGTTCAATATGTCCCTTAGTATTTGACTCTCAAAGCCTGAATATTACTCTGACCCATTTATTACTCTGCGATGTATGTTATTAGAGATTGCTTGTAAGAAGATTAATTCAAGCCATAAACTAATATTTTGTGCTTGTATATTAGAAATAAATGGTTTTACCATCACTTATACAGTAAGTTGAGTAATGTGGAGTAATCTTTGCATTGTAGCAAAAGGCTTTAATCTTTTTGTTCCTTTATCAAGACATTTTTAGTCTTAGCTTAGCTTTCAGCTTTGCTTTATATGTTAAATTTGGTTGAATAACACACACATATACATGAACACCATCCCATGTAGTATTTTAGCTAAATTTTATCTTTATTAAAAGAATTGCAGAACACTACAGAGAGGTGGTAAAAGCAATGAAGAATGCAACTTCATCATAGATTTAAAAATCTATACATATTTTAAAATCCAAAAACATAAAATAGTGTTCATATCTTTTCTAGATTTCTCTATTGCAACTTATACTTGCCAGTCTGTGATGCTTAAAATATAAGCTTATCATGTATTTAAATAAGTAATTCAGCTATCTTTCTGCCTCTGAGTTTTCAGCAGCTGTTACCACTTTCTTCCAAGTATAGCACTAAGAATTAGATACTACTTTAAAAACAGAGAATGAGAAATCTAAACTCTGAAGAAACAGTTTAAAGATGTGGAGAATTGCATGAAACCAATTCTCAAGTCACAAGAGCATCAGTTTAGCAGCTAGCAGTGTGCTTGTATAGTGTATCAGGAGTCACAAGAGCATCAGTTTAGCAGCTAGCAGTGTGCTTGTATAGTTTTTTTCTTGTTTACCAGACAATATGCCAGTTGTTACTGATTACTTGAGATTATTATATTACAGAGTTGGGATGTTTTCAAAGATAGTGGGGCATGTTAACACTGTCATCTTGACTAGTTCTAAAGTAACAGTATTCTGTATGTATTGTTAGACAAACACAATTTGAACTGAGTTCAGTTAGTTTTCTAGTGTCCTAAAATAAAGAAGTATGCCACCTTATAGACTGTCTTAGTTCCACTTGTTACTAGATTATCAGTGACTTCTTAATTACTTGAAGTATGCTTGTACTGGTGATGAGGAAATATTTATTTTTATATATGTGTGTGTCTATGTGTGTGTATGATGAAATAATAAAATACAATAATGCAAACTGCCTCCACGCAAAATCCTTTTTGCTGATGACTATGTGCTCCTTGTACACAAAGACAATGATCTACAGTTGCTGCTGAACAAATTTTCAGAAGTGTTAAGCTCCTTGGCCTATTAGTCTGAACAAAACTGAAGTACTTCATTAGCTGTCCCAAATATCAAACTCATAGAACCAAAAATCACTATTGATAATACATAGCTGAAGCATCATCTTGAGTGATGGTGTTTGGACAAATAAATTGACTAGGATCATCAAGGCCAGTCAAGCACTGGGGTGGTTGTGTACTAGAGTGCTCAATCAACACATCTGTATCTCCACAAAACTGTCTCTACAGAGCTATGATTATCCCTTCCTTCCTATATGGATGTGAATCCTGGACTCTGTACTAAAGGCACATCAAACAACTGAACACATTTTACGTTTGTGCTCTCCACTCTATCCTCAGCATTCATTGGCAAGATTATCAGAATTCGGATGAGATGGGTGTGACTTGTCATTAGAATGGATGACCACTCTATGCCTCGCCATTTGTTCAATAGTACACTGGAGTCTGGGAAGAAACCTTGAGGTCAACTACACAAGTGCTACAAAGATGCTGTGAAAGTAATCCCACATGACCGACATCCAGTCAAGGGAACTAGAAGCTGCAGCTGCTGACAAAACCTACTGGTGAGCCCTATGTTATGAAGACATACACCACCAAAAAGCAGCATCACAGAATAACATCCACAGTTATTACAACAGTGGAATTCCACTGCCTCCATTATGTTAGACTGTGCTTCCAGATTGGAATAAGAGTCAACTCCACACCTACAGATGAAGTGCCCCAAAATGTGTCTTTTTCAAACCAAAGGACTGCCAAATGATTTGTTTGTTTTAATTATTTAAGAAAAGCAAATTCTGTTTATTAACATTGAGCAGACTTGTTACTGAAAAAAGTAATTTTTGACTATTTTATCATGTTGACATTTTAATCTGGTCTACTGGTAGAATGGATGTCTGAAAGTACATTACTGTGTTTTTGCAAGTTCTTTTCCTATTTATTGTGCACATTCTTTTTCTATAGGAAATAATTTATAATATTGACAGTATAAATTATATTTTAAAATCTTTTTTATCTGCAGCAGTTAGAGCAAATCCAGAAGGAATTGAGTGTTTTGGAAGAAGATATTAAACGAGTAGAGGTGAGGCTCTCCATGACTATTGAAGCAAGTAGGTTTTTTTTATATGTTTCAATATGTCTTGATTTCATCATGCTTGATAGCAAATGCAAAGGTGAGGGATTAACTTTTTATGGGTTTACCATAAGCCCAGAAATAATGCTGCCAGTTATAAAGCTTTAGCCAATGAGCATCACTTGGATAGTGCTGTTATCAGACAGCAATAATAAAATATAGGTACAAATAGTCCTCAACTTCTGACTGTTCATTTAACAATGATTCAAAGTTATGACAGCTTCAGAAAAAGTGACGTATGACTCATACTCAAAGTTAATGATTTTTGTACCACTCTCATAGTCAAGTGATCACAATTTAGGTACTTGGCAACTGGCTCTCATTTACAATTACAGCATCTCAAAGTCACGTGATTGCCGTTTGCAACCTTCCCAGGGGCCTTCTGATGAGCAAAGTCAATTGGGAAAACTTAATGACCACATGATTCACTCAGCAACACTGTTATTCACTTATCAATTGCAGTAAAAATGGTTGTGAAATGACTTGCTTAATGTGTGTCACTTAGCAACTTGAAATTCTAGTCCCAATATCTGTTGCTAAGTGATGTGATCTTTAAATGAGATGTGCTCTATTATTATTTATTATATTATTTTATTTATTATAAAAATATTTATTATCACGGTTACTAAGCAAATCACAGTGATGAAGTGAATCCCAGAGTCACTAAACACATCTAACTTCCTCCTTGATTTTGCTTGTCAGAAGGCCCCTGGAAAGGTCACAAATGGTAATCACATGATCCTGGGATGCTGCAATAGTTATAAATACATGCCAGTTGCCAAGTGCCCAAATTATGATTACATGACCATGTGGACATTGCAATGGTTGTAAAACAATTGTGTTAAATAATTGTCAGTTAAGGATTACCTGTAGATTAGTTAAAGTTTTAAAAGTTTAGCATAAATACCTTTTGTACATGTAGTCTTTGATTTACGACAGGTTACAACAGTATTACCTTGGGGCTACTTAACAACTGGCATTCGAAGTTCTGAAATGCCCTCTCCCACAGTCACATAACCAAACTTAGAGTACTCAGCAATACAGCTGCATGTATTGTCTTTTGCAGCATCCTGCAGTCACATGATTTCATTTTTTGATAGTTTGCCAAAAACTAGCAGTTCTGTTTTTGGCAAAATCACGCCTATAGTAAACTATTGGTTCGCTTTAAGAATGCTGCAAAAAAAGCTTGTAAGATTGGGTTGATTGGGTGACTGACCTCTTTTATGACTTATGATCATGATGGACAGGCTCCATTAGAGTCATAAGTTAAGGACTACCTGCATGTAACTTTAGTCTTCTCTACGCACTTGCAGTGCTGAGATATTCTATCAACATTACTTGACCCCATATAATTGAAATATGTATATGAATCTTGCATATTCATTTTGCAGCCATATCAGATAGTCATAGGTCTCACTTGGAAGGACATATATGACAAGTCTTATATCTATGTATAAGATGACACTTCAGAAAAGTTACAATTATTTAATTACACATTAAAGAGGCATGTAAATGGACTAATAAATAGTTTTTCCAGTAACAGAGATGTAACTTATCTAATTCAGCTTTCCTAACTTTGTGAGGTATTTTATCTTCTGTACAAAAAGTGATAAAAATAAGAGCAATTAAGATTTCTTTCTGGGATCCTTGTGTTTGGTGACAACAGTGTAGTTCAATAGCACAGTGGGCTTTTCTTTTCCATCTGCATCCTCAATTTCTGCCCAAGTCTGGTATACTGGGTATTTTTAGATAATTGGAAGGTTACATTAAGTAAAGTGGATTCTAGACGTATCGCTCACTAATGTTGTGGGAATTTAATGTGATTCCACTATGTCCACTAGCCATCTAGCACTGTTGGCCCAATCAGCAATCTGCCCCACAAGGGCAGTCTTTAGATCAGAAAATACAATGCAAAGGGGAAGGCAGATGTAGGCAGCTGTTTCACGATTGTTACTGCTTGTCAGTGCTCCTTAGCCTCAATCCCTGGACTTCTGCAATCACAGCTTTGTGTTATTGACTGCTTGGCCACAGGGGTCGCGCTTTGCATTGCTGCAGTGAGGTGTATGCATGGATTCTAGATGTATTACTTACTAATGTTGTGGGAATCTAACATGATTCCACCATGTCTGCCAGCCAACTTACACTGCTGGCCCAATCAATAAAGTAACTGTACTGAGTAGAATAAAAAAACGGAAATAGTGCCTTTGTGCAAGTTCAGTCTGTTTGTGACTTTTCTAATATAAGTGCAAATGTTAATTCATTCCATTAGGCTGCCCTGTAAATTTCAGCAAACTAGATAAAAGTTCTGTTTATTTTCTGATATAATTTAAATATAATTTTTGCATTAGCATTAATTATAAATGTGCTCATGGATTAACATTTCTGCATTTGGAATGATAATAGATGACTTGTCCTATTTCAACTGGTTTTAAATAGGTCAGGTGGCAACTTTTAATTCTGTCCTTTTCAGTAAAATCTGAAATAAGTACAGTAAGTTTCAGTATTGCTCTATTAAATATAAAAAATAAAATATAAAATAAAATACAATATAAAATATAAATATAAAATAAAAATGAGTATGGTAATGATTTTGGACACATTATTCAAACAGCTAGCTCTGGAAGATTCTGGGAAGGGTGAGAAGAAGAAAAGAAAAAAAAGAGAATGCAAATTGGAGAGACTCAGTTATAGTGGCTACTGGTGTACTGTTAGAAGACCTGAAAGACCAGTTTGGGATAGTTACCGTAGAGAAAATCTACCTGTGTGGTCCCTAAGGGTCAAAAATTTGATGGCACACAATAAAGACTTTTATAAAAACATTTAACTTTAATGAAAGGAAGTCGGTGTTACATTGTTTAGTTGCAGTGTAACTCTTATTTCAGGAAATGAGTGGCTTGTATTCACCAGTCAGTGAAGACAGCACTGTGCCCCAGTTTGAAGCTCCATCACCTTCACACAGGTAACCAAATATTATTTGAATTATATGTACAAATGTTTTGCAAATTATTTTTTTTAAAAAGCCTCGTATCTGTCTATTGTTTATTAAAGCAGGCATGATTTTTTTCAGACTTCTATGCAAACCTGAAAAAAGATCCTCTTGCTTTACAACTTCTTTTAATGATTTGTGTGAATTCCTGACAGATTATCTGCTTTAATTGTGAAAGGTATTGTGCTTGTACTAATTCCAAGTCCAAAGTAATCTTTCAAATCATTTTCGTAGTGTGCACAGAATACATAAACAGGACAAACAGGCAGAAGACTAGCAGAGTGCATCTATGAACATCAACTAGCAGTCAGAAGACATAATGAAAACTCCTTAGTTTCACAACACATAGATAGACTTAACCATAGTTTCAACTGGGTAACTGTGACCCTCCTACTTCAGAAATGTTAGAGAATTCTTGGAAATCTGGCACTTAGACAAATCAGCCATCAACAGGCACTTAGACATAAACAATATCTGCATACCATTCAAAAAGAGGCAATCAGCACACTGCCCAGATAAGCAGAGATTAACGCCAAGATTAATGCTAGACTAGCAGTCAAGAAGTAAGTAATACCCCCGTCAAGGAATTACCAGTTTAGACCAACAAGCTAACGGTAAACGATAGCCTAATTAAGGAATTACCAAGGACGTTCCCACCAACACTGACTAGTATATAAAAAGGGCAAATCCCACTCCCTTGTAGCACTGATGATGTTACCTCGTAACACATTCCCTAGTTTGGCAATGAAATGTCTGCAAGAAAAAAAACAAGCTCAGAGAGTACCAAGGACCCCACAGTTTATAGACTGGCAATGCTTTTCAGGTTAGTTTAAGAAGAATAAAATATGTCCAGATCATGTGTAATATGGGAATGTAGTCTAGGACATTAACAGGAGGATCATGTTTTTAATTGCCATGAAGTACGCCTTGTTGTCTAAGGAGAACAATAAGTATTAGGCAGGATTTTTGTGGTGTCAGTCAAATACCAACATTTGTAACAGTTAAAATTCCAAATTTTAAAGTTATAGTATTACAGTTAAAACACCAACATTTGTAACAAAAGCCATTGGATGCTGTTTTTATGCTTTTAAAATGTTATTGTATACTGCCCAGAGTCTGAGGGAGATGGGTGGTTTTAAATTAGATAGACAGAGCATAAAACCGCTCAGGAAAAAGTCTCACTTTAGCAGCTTTGTTTACCATTGCGTTTGCCCTGTACCTTCCCATCTGTGGTTGGGTAAAAGCGAGTAGCAGGTGTTAGGAGTAAAGGAGTTATGCAGGATCTGTTGCCCAGGCAAAAATGAGTAAAAGCATTTTTAGGTACCCAAAGAGCTAATGCTCAGAAGTGGTTCAGGCAGACACCCCCCAATTCCCTGCAGTATTAAAAAGCAGAGAGACGGGAAGGAGGTACAGCAAAATCAGACTTGCAGGATTCTGTTATAGCCACTCTCAATAACAGTAGTTCTAGCCTTCCAGTGGAATTGATTTCCTTGAGCAGGCTGAACTGCTGTTATTGAGATTGACTATAATAACAGAATCCTGCAAGTCAGATTTATCTTGCAGGGCTGGCAGTATATGAAGTTGCAAATCAAATTTGGGACTTGATACAATCATTAAGGCACAGTGTTGAACCTTGTTTTAATATGCAAGTCGAAGAGAACAACCCAGTGTGCTTACAATAATGTTTTAGCCAGATATATTGTTTCTCTTTTAAAGAGAAAAGTTGTGAAGATATATTATCACACACAAGGAGTCTTGGAACAAAGCAAATAGGAGCAGTGCAGAGCATATGGCTTAAGAAAAGAAAAGCCCATTCCATTCTTCCAGATTCCTTCAAGTCTTGGCCTGGATTTCCAGTGTAATGACCTTACATGCCTTTACGCTTTTTTCCAAAAATAATTTTAATTTTAAACAAAAAAAAAAGGAAAGCACCAACTTCTAGAATCATCCTTTTCATACAGACCTCAGGAATATAGAAATAAAATAGAAAATAAAAAAAATGATGGGTAAAAGGTATATCCATCTCTCCAGAGACAAACTTAACTAGTTTTTATTAGTTGGACTAATAATTAGGCCTACTTTGTCAGCGTATTATTTTTAATGTTTATTACATATATTTTAAAACATCTAACTTATTTTTTATCTACTTAGAGAAAATGGATAAGCTAATATTTGCAAATGGATAGAGTGCATGGCAGGGAGTAAGATGAGCTCCTTGTGCATTAAGTGGCCAAAGTACTTGAGCTTCAGCTTCAGTATTTGTCCCTCCAAAGAGCAATCAGGGTTGATATGCTGTAGGATTGACTGGCTTGATCTCCTTGCCGTCCAAGGGACCCTCAGTAGTCTTCTCCAGAACCACAATTTGAAGGCATCAATTCTTCGATGCTCAGCCTTCCTTGTGATCCAGCTGTCATGGCCCTCAAATTTTAAATCCTCTCAAATCAAATTTTGCTTTCTTTGAATTTTAAAGCCCAAATTTAAGTCAGACTTTGACTGATAAACCTAGTTCTAAGATACATAGAAAATGCATATATAGCAAGTACATCCAATGTTATTATGGTAGTATAAGCCTATAGAATGCTTGCCTAATTACATAGCAAAAGAAGAAATGCTTTATGGTTCAATTATTCCTTGGAGTGTTAGAAACAAGTCTGAAGTAAATTGGCATCTGTACAATATTAACACAGTGTTGAAATATTCTCTGTTTTCACTGTGGCATGTTTTCAAGAAAAGACTTACAAATCTTTGGTAAGTTTTCCATACTTTCACTAATCATGAAAAATATGATGGTCTTGCCAAAACGTGTAACTAACTGTGGACTCTCCAATGTGAACTTAAGAGATCACCCAGAGCATTCTGGGATATGATATTAGACTTTATACCTAGGTATTTTCTTGATAGCCAATTGTCATTCTTCATTACATAGCAGACTGTTGAAATTTTGATTTAGTTTTATACTATTTAATTAGGACCACATATGGAAATCAAGGAATTCAAAATTAGGTACAATTGGTGCAATGTACCATACATTTGTTGTCCTTCAGGCCAGAATCCAACCATAACTGAACAGTGGAGCACCAATTTTACGTGTAGATCTCAGACTAGGGTATTTATTTTGCATGTAAAAAGCAGAACTTCAAACTTTTTAATCTCATGAAAAGCATCAGTTCAGCTACTGTATGTTTGACAGCTTCCCCATGGAATATGCTCCATGTGAAATACTGCTAAGTCATATCTGTAGGAAACCATTATATAACGCACAATATCTCTGTATTTGTCTATACTGCTATGATCCCCAGTAAGGTAGTAGAAGCCAGGTCCTAACTATTGCTATCATCTAAAACTCATTGCTCAAAACTTGTCACACAGTTTAAAGGATTAGAAGGCATTTAAAAATATGTTCTGCTTGGTGGCTTTAAGAACTCCTGCAAATCAGAATAGATAACATTGGGCAAAATGAACAATAGTCTGTCCTTGCAGCAATCAATTGCCTACCTTCTTTTTCCTCCCTTCAATCTGCTTCTCAATGCACAAAAATATGTCTAGACCTATTGTTGAATAATTCTTCCTGCCCAGAATTATGCAGGGGGCTTGAATGAACAAAAGGTACTAAGATTTGGGGCTTGGTTTCTTTATTTCATAAATGAAGACATCCAACATTAATATACCAACGTGAAAATTAGCGACTCCCTTAGACTCAGTAATTGCTCTGTAACAGACTCCTGTTATATATTGTTTTATGATAACATTCAGTGACTGGTATGCTAAAAATTTTGAATATCCAAAATGAGACAAACATTTTTTTCACAGGATTTTAAGCACAGCTACAGAGGATCCTGAATATATACTTTCGCTCAGTAAGGACTAAAGAGAGAATCTCTACTCATATTTACAGCAAGGATCAAAAGTATAGGTCCAATCTAAAAAAAAATATTTCTGTTCATACATCTTCATTAAACACATATTAAAAGAACTGTTGCATGTTAAATGCAATGCAATACAAGTTATATTAGTAACAATCTGGGCAATAACTGTTTGTTTTGTGACTGTACAACATAAGTGATACTACCAATTGTGATATCAAAAGCACTTTTAAAGATTAATATGACTTAAGTGCATAATATATAAAATACACTGCATTGTTTCTGAGAGGGGCCAATGTAGAATATAATTCCTGAATAAATTATTTTTCCCTGTATAATCCTTTGAAAATCTGGGGGCATATGATTCTTCTTCTTTCCAATGAAGAACTGCAGTGAAAGACTTCAGTCTGTTCAGTTAGTTTGTAAAAGTCGAGGATTGCAAAAGCATTTAATCTAATGCTGCAGTACTGTTTTTTAAATAAAGGCGAAAAATGGCTGAAGAATTGAACACTTGAACGTGCTAGTACTAGCAAATAATCATTAGATCTAATTGGACAGTCTGGCAGAGTAAGAAAAGTAATATTAACTAGGATTAAGGGGAGAAAATGTCTTTTCAATTCCATCATTCAAAAGAGAAACCCCCTTCCAGCTGTAGTTTATTTAGAGTAAGCAAAGTCTGAAAGTAGTGGCGATATCTTTCAATAGGAAAGGAAGTATAATAGATTTACTGTTTGGGATCTTTCCACTCTGAAGTCACTACCATTTTGAGTACACACATTGGTGTTTATGTCGCTACACCACTGTGAATGACAGTCTTTATGAACCTTGCAAGCAATGCTTAGTAGAGGCTGACAGTAGATGAAAGGAGCGAAATGTAACGTTACTGATGCTGGTAGCTCAATTGGAGGCAGACACATACATTGCATGGCAGTACAAAACTAAACCCAGAGGCATACACCTTTCCAGATTCTGCCTTGATTAACCATCTCGATTATCCGAAAGCTTGTACTCTTGAAAGCATTAATCCAATGTACGGTAACTGAAATATATAAAAGGCAGAAGCACCAGATGTGGGCTACAAAAAAATCAGTTTCCTTTGCTGCCACCTGGTGGACTTTTGGATTTCTGCAGCCCATTTGTGGCAATCCTAAGGTGTGATTTTCTTGTACAGTACTTTGGACAATAACTTACTATACCAGATACATATGGATACAGTGAGCTCAGAAGTCCAAATGTTTATTGGAATAGTTTGCCTTTGACCAAGATTTCTTGAAATGTTTGGGTTTGATAATGTAGCTTTCAAGACCAGATATTTAAGATCTGATGTTTTCTTCCCAGAACTATTTGAATTATGACTCACAAGTCAATCTATATAATGCTAAAACTCTCATTTGTATAACCTGTAACTGGATGAAATGCTACATCATAGAGCAACAGTTTTTAAATTAAGGTACCTCAAATGGCCAAATTTACAAAATGTATCCAATGTCTGAGACACATGACTCCCATGGAACTGAAATTTGGCAAATGTTATAAAATGTTTTATTACATAAAAGTTATCATAAAGCAGTTTATGACATAATACATAACACTGTAAAACATTTCCTGCGCAAATCTTTGATTGTGCTACATAGATCAGTGTGAGTTGTTTTCAAGGCAGATACACTTTGACTGTATCCCAACATTTCCAGTGAAGGTAGTACTTTAGAAGTTCTGTCATTGTTGAAGGCTTTGAGGAATCTGGTGAGGAAATATCCCTGAAATGATGATCCAAGGGGTCATGGCTTATCTAGTGAGACATAAACTCTTCACACATTCTATTCAATCCAGGTAAACGTTGCCACTTAATGCCTTCTGAGTGGAAAAATGATGATTGTCATCATCACCACCACCATCTCCCCCACTGTAGTAATAGAATAAGTGTTGAAGGAAATTGTAGGTCTTCTTCAAAACTGAGAAACTCATGAAGATGGGTTTAATCATATAAAATATGCAGAGTTTAGAACTTGCATTTTGTGGACCTCTCTAGAGTTCTCGGAAAGTGCTATTGAAATTTGATGGCAAAACACCAGTATTTATTAGCATTATGTACTTTTTATACTGAATTAGGATGTAAAATGAGTGCATTACATTTCTATGAAGATTGACACAACCCAAAAGGAACAAAGATACGGTTAATTTTTGGAGCTGCTTCTTAGAAGGCATTATTATCAAACTCTCCCCCCACCAGATCTCAAAGATCTTGAAAAAAAAAATGTGGCTTCTAACTTCCATAGTCTTCAGTGGATCTCCCTGTACTGTAAAATACTATTTTTGTCATTACATTTATGTTTCTGAATAATACAAAGTTCCATGGAAATAATGTTTATCTAGATTTGGTTTATTTTGAAATGAGATCCAAAGGGAAAATAACATATTCCTAGGCTTTAGATAATGTTTTTGAAATTATATATGAAATACAAATCATATTTTTCTGTATTTATGTAGCAATGTCTATAATTGATTTAATCTACATCTTATCTTAACCATCTAGCTGTTTTGAATATTTATATACAATAGTTGGTTTTCTTTTAGATATTTTATCCTTCTGTATATATTAAATATATGTGTGAAGAATTAAGAGATAACTTGAAAGCTTGAAACTTGCCATGGGGGACATTTGTTTCAAAACACCATTTGTATATCTCATGCAACAAACAGCTATCTACAAGCTAATTATAAAACAATTAAGCCTGATTGAGAAGTTGTACATTTTCAACGTAAAGATACTTGAAGATATGAAAAGGCCCTCTGAGTGTCTGCATTGATCCTGTCATATATTGGTTTACAAAAAAATCTGTATTAGGTGGTCACATGTAATTAATTAAAAAAAACCATATATAAATATCTATACAGTAACAACTGCAGAATTTCAGCTGCTTCCTTAAAATAGATTTTATCTAATGAGAAAATATGTAGGTAGATGCATCAATAATATGGACAGGTTTTTCTCTGACTCTCACCTTTTTTCTGTGTAAGTAAATGTTCTGAGTCAGACTTGGCTCCTGATACTGTTTGTTTGACAACAGTATAGAAGCATCTGGTGATTGTTTTGTCCTGGATTAACTATATTTCTGTTTGGGTGAAAAAAAAATCAGTTGGCTCCTTGTTCTTAGTTATAAAACTGAGACTTATTTAAAAAAAATCCAAGCTTGCAGTTGTGTGATGACCTAGATAAAGAAAAGTGGCTATACAACATTAGGAGTATGTGACTAAATTCAGATGCTACTTATTTATTTCTGAGTTTGAACTTTAGATGCAACAAGAAAAGGTAAAGACACTTCTTGATATAATAAGCACAGACTTCTCTCTGTGTGAATGCACATATTTGCATTATATTCAAAATATCTATATTAATGGAATTAAAGGTAAAGTTTTCCTCTTTCAGTTGTGTCCAACTCTAGGGGGTAGTGATAATCAATGTTTCGTAGCCAAAGAGACAGTGTTGTCTGAAGACGCTTCTGTGGTCATGTGGCCAGCTTGACTATATGTCAAGGCACATAGAATGTTGTTACCTTCCCCCCAATTTAGGTGGCACCTATTTATCTACTTGC
Source organism: Acrochordus granulatus (assembly GCA_032468055.1). Lineage (NCBI taxonomy): Eukaryota > Metazoa > Chordata > Lepidosauria > Squamata > Acrochordidae > Acrochordus > Acrochordus granulatus. The sequence continues at coordinate 71,674 of JANHZU010003422.1, forward strand.
ATTTTGCATGCTTTCAGATTGCTAGGCTGGCAAGAGCTGGGGCAAATAAAGGGAGATATGCAGTGCCATGGTCTTGAAGTTGGGCTGCTGACCTTCCGGCCAACAAGCCCAGCATCTTAACCACAAGGCCACCATGCCCCTATACCTAAAGGTTTCCCCTATCAGTTGTGTCTGACTCTATGGGGTGGTACTCATCTCCATTTCATAGCAAAAGAGTTAGTGTTGTGTGGAGACGTTTCTGTGGTCATGTGGCCACCATGACTAAATGCCAAGCACGCAGAATGCTGTTACCTTCTCACTGAATTAGCAGTACGTACTTATCTAATTGCATGTTTACATGCTTTCAAACTGCTAGGTGGCAGGAGCTGGGGCAAGTAACAGGAGCTCACCCTGTTTCGCAGTGGTGCTTGGGTCTCAAACTGCTGAGCAGCCAACTTCCAGCTAACAAGCCCAGCATCTTAACTGCTTGGCCACCGCACTCCTTAAAAAAATGGAATTAAAACCTTCCAATTCCACCAAAGTCCTTAAAAAGGAGATGTCTACTTTACTATCATAAAAGTTTTAAAACTGTCAACCCCTGAAATTTTTTTTTTTATTTTTAAACCATTAAATGTTCTCTGGTTGATTTTAAAAATTAAATTCTTTCTATGTTCTAATTGCAAATATTTCTGCTACATTCTCTTGCAACATTCTTGAACTAGCCCATACATTTGTTGTGAGATGTCCAGAATTTTACAAGATGGGTGGCCAAATAAATCTTTTAAATAAAAAAAAAAACATTTCCTTCTATCATTATGAGCCAAGGCAGACAAGAGTTCCATTTACAGTGTAGTTGTTTTCAGTTATTTACTTTTGCAGCAATCTGTAGTTTACATTTTCAGTGATGGATCTGTTACTAATTCTTTCTACAATCACTATATTGCCAATGGGCAGGGATTATGTAATTGGTAATCCCAATCATCCAGAGAATACCAGGCTGTTTGTTTTATGGTCTAAAACTTGATTGTTTTTTTAAAAAAACTTTCACTGAATGCAGATTTAAAGCCTTCTATGGAAAATCTGTATTCACTTTAGGTGAATGTTAAAAATAAATTATATAGGAATTGCTTTATCACCATCTCTAATACTACAGTAGTTTATGATTCTATATAATCAGCATTTTAATCACTAGAAAGGAGTAATTTTTACAGCTACTGGGGTTTTGCAGGATCCCAAAATGAAGCTCTGGAGTCAATTGCAAGCAGCAATGCTTGGATAAAGTGAAAAGAAGATATGCAAAGATCCATATGTATGTAATTTAACATTAAAATGTTAATATTTTAGATTTGTTTTGGCAAGATGTGCAGCTGATTAAAGTGGTATTTTAATCACCTTAGTATACTATTTACATAATATATGTTTTTGTTTTTCCCTGCCCTATCTTTGGAGATATGTAGCAAGAGTTTTGAGTTTCTATCTTCCTAATAGATTTGCCTTCCTGCTTTCTCTCTTGGAGCTGGATAAACTATATTCTTAACTGATAAGTACAAATATTTATGAAAGAACCAGCCTCATGAGAGTTTACATTTATCTTATTTACATTTAAAGATCAAGTTTGGATAAAAAACAGAATGAAATACTTTGAACAGCTGACAGTAAGCAACATGCAAGGGAAATGATGAGGAATTAAATGGTAGAAAATGGCCATACTGTTTTACACACGAGTCCTTTAAAGTTTATAAATATGGTGCATCCCAGGTGCAGACTGAATGTGTCACTTGTTTGGTCAGTCGTCTGCTATGGACTCATTAGCATTCATACAATCCTCTTTCTTTAAATCTTTTGATGAAGCCCTTTGCTCAGAAGCTTCCAGATTAAAAGAAATCATTGCCGTATGCCAAATATTTCATAATAACAAGCTATGGAATTTGTAAATGCTAGAATAATTTAGCCATAAAACAAAAGAACCAGGACTTATGTATTATAATGAGGCATATGATATGAAGTACCATTAGCTTTCTTCATTCATCTATCTGCCATGTATCTCAATGTGCAATGGCCTTGAGGTTAACTGTATTTGCAGTGAGTGAATATAATAGGCATGTTAGAAATACCCAAGATAGAATAGGGCCCCCAGCATAATAAAGAATTAATGATGCCTAATTTGTCTAGAAATACAGAATGAATGTCAGATCAGATGGATACTAGCTGGGTGAAACAGATTTATCCTTTCTGTGCTCATGTTGACACCTTATCAGTGGCTAAGCAAGATTAAAGTCAGGCTTGTCCCAAACACCTGCAATACTACAGAATATATTTTATTGGCACTTCTGTTCTGCTTTTAGTGCAGATTGCCATGATGAATAGAATCAGCAAGGAATTGCTTCCCATGGGGAAAAGGTTAATTGTTTTGCTATATGAACTAATTCAAAGGAATTTGTTTCTTGACCCAGTTAGAGGAGCTTCATCTCACGATGCATCAGAAACATAGTTAAATGTTTCTTATCTAATAAATTTACCTTTTCTTCTAGGATCCTGCTGCTCCTTAAATACACCACTTTCCTCTGAACATCAATGGACTTCAGGAAAATAGGCATCTTCAGTGATAACAAAGAGGGGCAAGCCATCAAATGAATATTGTGACATCACAATGCATATACATGATCCTATAACACAATATAACTATAAAAGATCAGGCTTGTGTTGTTACATCACAATATACATTTTATAATTTTTTGATCATCATAGTTTGTAATGGATGACTATGAGCAATGATTTTTTTATATATTTCTCTTTAATAAAACGGTGATGGATCATCCAGATATCCCAAAGTAATAGCTAGGACCCAGGAGAGTTGGCATTAGCAAGCTTTTAAGAGTCTGTGCTCTAACTTATAGCAATAAATATATTTCTAGAAATCCAACTGGATTATTATTATTTCCTGAATTTGTATGCCTTGCAGGATTTGAGAGATTTAACAAGTTTACTAAGGAATATGAGAAGAAAAGAATCACCAATTCTTTAGCTATTTTGAGCTGTAATTGTCTTCTCCTGTACTATCCCCTCCATGTGCTTTTTAACAGATTGGACTACTTTTTCCCTTGTGGAAAGACAGATGCAAAATAGGAATTAAGCACTTTAGCTGTCTCTCTGTTCCTCATCACCATCTCACTGACTTCTCTAACCACCAGATCAACCGTTCCTTGCTTTCTATACATACCGAAATAATATTTGTTTTGGCATTCATTGCAAGTCTCACCTCATTTTGAGCCTTAGATTACTTGACCCTGCTCATATAATTTGAGCTATTCTCTGATCTTCTGTTTTTGTTATATGCCCCCTTTCTGTTCTTTTTAAATTGTCCTTTGTGTTCTCAACTAATCAGAGAGCTTTTTATGTAAATGCCAGTTTCATTGGTATCTCTCATTTTTCTTTGTTTTTGATATCCTTTGTGTTTGGGCCTTCATTATCTAATTTTTCAGAATTTTTCAGAGTTGTGTCATTCATATTTCCATCCAAAAAATCCTATCTTTCCCCTGAGCTTACAACTCACCTCAGGTCTCTTGAAATCAAAAACACTAAACTTGCCACCTACAGTTCCCTGCCTTCAATATGGTAAATTCCAAGATGACATTATCTAAGATTCTTGTATCTTCTTCTTTCTCAACCATTTTTTCCTGACAAAATTAAGTCCAGTGTAGCTGAGCCCTTTGTTCATCCTCACTTTTTAGATAATGAAGTTTTCTGCAAGGCATAGAAAGAACTTGTTGACTGTCCCACTTTCACAAAGTTTGATTCCTGGTTGATGTGTGAATAGTTAAAAATCTGATTTACAAAGACTTCATGTATATCTACTGCTTGGTTTGTTGGACTGTAATACCCACCTATTACAATGTCACTTTATTTTTTTTTACTTGGTTTTCACCTGGACATTTTCAGCAGGGCCTATACCCTTTGTGTTATTTCCATATAGGTATAGACATTATTTATAAAGAATACCCACCACCCCATTTTTTCCTGGCCCTATTGCTTTTGAATGGATTATATCTTTTCAGCACTATATTCCAGTACTATGAATTCCATTTCATTTGTACTAGGACTTCAGCTTGACTCTGTTTTTTCCGCACACTCTGTCAATCAGTGCACAGGCATCTGATCCTTGAAGTGCTGCCTTTTTTTGGGCAACATTCTCTTTTTAAAAGGAAAAAAAATTGCTTTGTCCAGAAAGAGATATTTTTCCTCTTTTTAAAAAACTTTTTCCAAGTTAATCAGTCTTCAGAACAAAGGAGCACAAGACAGCGTGTCATGAACTGTGTGCAGCTTTATTTAAAATCCACTGGACATTTCTTTCTTTGTTTTTGAATTTTACTGAGGAAGATGTAATGAGTAGTTGAGGGGGAAAGGGAAGCTGGCTGATCACTTAAAAAATTAATGCTTTTGTTCCCTGGAAGAATGTAGATATCACCATCATCTCAGAAATATGTCAGAAACAGGGAGAGAGAGGTAGCCTCTTTTTCCTTTTGCTAAATTTAGCAATGGTATAATGACCATATATAATTATGTCTCTATCTCTTTATTAGAATACAACCAGAAAATGCAGGAAATTTGTATGCAAAATAAAAAGGAAAAAAGCAGAAAAAAAAACAACTTCCATAGGTAAGGTGGCAAGTAAGTAGTAATGACTATCTCATACTGACTTTTGCCTGACGAAGCCATTTTGTTCTGAAATTGTGTTTGTTTAAATTTTGTGTACATATTTCCTGTATTTTCTATCTGAATCTTAATACAGAGACCAAAAAATAATTATGGATGGATATTAAAACTTTGCTAAAACAACAAAGTGGGTGGTGGCCTAAGACTTTTGCACAGTACTGTATATATTATACACACATTAATATATATTATACACACACTATATATTTACAAATGTATGCATAAAAATTATATATCTGTATATATGATTGCAAACACAAAGGGGTTTACAATAAGTCCTGACCTCCTTTACTTAGAACAAAATTAAAGATTAAAATATTTTATTTATGTTCTGTCAGACTAAATTAACACTGTAGATTTCATTGGTCCTATATTTTTAACCAATAACATTTTGCATGCATTGGACATTGGAAGAATGCTGGAGAGAAAAACTTCAGAAGAAATAAAGTATGCTAAATGCTGACTGCCAACCTTCCTAGATGTCCAGGGACTGTAGTTTTTGCATGTCACAGTACTGTGGAATGTGATGGAATAATTTTCTTTCACATTCAAAAGTATCAGTATAGTTTAATATAGTCAAAATCAAGGGTACAAATCTCATAGGCATCACTGTTAGGGGGACAAATATAAACAGAAAACTTTCTATGCTGAATATCTGATTTTGACCTCTAGTAAATTCAATAATAAACTTTAATCACAAGCAAGAGACAAAGAGACTGACTTCATAGCACATTGCTGTGGTTTCTACTATTCATGACTGGCTAAGGCTCATAATGGATCAAGCATATCACAATTACATGTACTCTAAAACCCTGGGACAATGCCTTAATAGAAAATAACATCAAATTAAACACTTACATTAAGTATGATTATCTCATTATCTGTTTTTTGTTTAATTTTTTTTCTCAGAGAGTCAATGTAAATTAAAAGATCAATTATATTCTTTCTAAGGAA
>JANHZU010003423.1:0-14163 GCA_032468055.1 Acrochordus granulatus
ACAGATTAGCACTCATTTAAGATCACTAGACAACATTGATTGATACAGACCTTGTAATATAAAAATAGTTTCAACTATTTTTATCCTTGCTTCCCATATCTTCCTCTGTCCAGTGTAAATCTGGCATTCCATTTTTCACTCTTTTAGAGGCTGCAATACCTCTTTGTTGTTTCCCACAACAATAAATAAAGATCTTATCTTTGATTTCAGAAATCTCCTCCTTTCCAAGTGCTCTAATAATAGAGATAATGAGTGATCTCTTGAGAATGTTGGCTTCCAGACTTAGGCACAGATCTTTCAAAGGCCAGCTGCTGTGTAAGATCAAAGTATAAAGTGAGTTCCTAACACAAATATTAAGAACATGGACTCCTACAATTTCTAGTCTAAGGAAGATAACACATTTGTCCACATTCATCTAGGACTTTGAGCAGAAGCCTAAAGGGCACAGGGCACAGGTCAAGCAGTGCTTTGCTTGTTCAGAAACCAATATAATTATTTTATCTTTTAAATTACTGCTTCTTTGTTAGCTTAATTATATCTTCTTACAGTTTGGGACCAAGGTTTTCTAGCACTGTGCAAATGTGCTCAAGCATTAAGGTAATCTATTCTGTACACTCTAAACCAGGAGTGTGCAAATTCTGTCAGCTTTAGGAGGTTGCAGCAAGCTAAGCCAAAATTCTTCAGAGGAGAGTTTTAAGGGCTTACTTAGGTAGCTCAAATATTTGCATCGTTTTGTTCTTGAATCTCATTTTAACCCCTCAAAAAAAACCTTAAACAACATTCTGGCTCCATCAACTTTGGGGGTTCTAGTAGCCATGTGAGGAAGGTTAATGGGTCACCTGTTTCCCTGATCCTCACTTTTTGGATCCTGCAGTATGTTATAGAAGTATTGAGTCTATATAGAACCAATTCACAAAGAATTGGGAAGAGTTGAATCATAAGTTCAGGAAATAATCTTCTTGGCAGTGACTCTAGACAGAAGCTTCAAGGTGGGTGGGGGAATGATGAAAACAGTAGCATGCCATCATCCCATAAGCTTTTCTCCTTTTGTATTTGTGCTGTGATATCTCAAGCACATACAAAGGGCATAAGTTACACTGCACAAGTACAATCACTACTTTCATCCTTTTAATGAAAGGATTAGATCCTGCAGAGATCTCTGGCTCCTATACCTGTGGAACATCCTCCCTCAATTTTTATAACAAACTTTCTTCCTTCTTTCTTTTACTTGAAACAATCTTTAATTTCAATTTGTCCTTACCTAAGAAGATAGTTGGTGTTCCTCTTGTTTTCATAGGTTATCAATTAGAAAACATGTTATTCTGCTCTTTCTTGTTTTTTTAATGTGGGTTTGGATGGTTGTTATAACAAAAATATTGCATTCTGTGTAAAACTATTTTTATTCTACATGTCTTTTAAGTATATTATTAATGTTAATTCTGGATTTACATTTAGTCTGAATTTGGACTGATTTTTCTATCAAAAGCATTAAGGCATCTGTGCTTTAAAGTAATCTCTTTCCTTTCCCAATTATCTCTAAAATCCTTTAAAATTTTTCTTTCAAAGGAGATAAGGAAGAATATCTGTATGATTCTTTTTCACTTATTTTGTTAAAAAGACTGACTTTGGCTGTTTAGGCTGAGCTACACAGAAGGAGATAGGAAATCAATAATGCATTCTTGTCTATACTGAAAAGTTGACTTCATTTTTACTGAATGTTATTAGAATTCAGCACTCTACTGAGATTCAGCTTGTTCTGAGCTTCAGATCAGGAAGGCAAAACAGTAACATATTCCACCTGGATGGGATTAGAAAAACACATTGGTATCTTAATCTTAGAAACCTTTTCTTTTGAATCCAGTTCCGCTGATACTTCATTGCCTGCTGCCACCCAGCTTGATATTTTTAATTATTAGTTATCACACTAAGGTATTATATTTAATCTGCCAGAGAGTACCATTAATCAGACAAGTGCTCTGTTGTACATTAACCTATCCATTCCAGAATTTAAAAATCAGTTTTTGTATTACCGAACCACAGTCTAAATATTGTGTATAAATGTAAGGACTATCTTTGGAGGAAAATGAGGCTATTTTTCAGGTTATCCAGCAACATATTAAGGAACCTAGTCAAGTTTTAACATATGTTAAAAATATGTTAGGAAAGTTATAAGCAAGCACACATGACCAGATTTATCCAAAGAAATTATGGAAGTTGCAGCCTCAAATACATTCATATACAGTAGGAATGTATATAGTATATGGTTCCATATTTTAAATATAGAATACCCATTAATGGAGTTGGATACAAGTATATGCATTTATAGGTTCAAAATGATTCAACAGGTTGCAAGGCTCAAGGTTTATGTTCCATAATAAATAATTACATTTCTATTACAGGTCTTTGAGGACAACAGATTTCTATAACTAAAAGTAAATACAGACAAAAGCAGCATCACAGCATTGTGACTGAGTCCTATCCCATTTTTAAATGTATTGTGAAATTACAAACTTGCTCCAAAGATTTTTGAACATTATATGAAAGGTATACCCCAGATATAACTCGAAGGAACCAAAGCAGATTCTTCCAAACTATGTGTTCTTTAAATATATGAATTTCAGTTCCCCTAACTGCCCAGCAAGCATAGGCAATCTACATGTCCTGGGGCTAAAATCCATATATCTGAAACTAGCAAGCTTGATAACAAATACCCAGTGTGGGATAGTGGTTAAGGTGTTGGATCAGCATCAGGATCAGCAAAGTTTAAATCTACCCTCAGCCACAAAAATTCATTAGATGGCTTTGAGCCAACCTGCATCTTTTGGTTTTAAAAATGTGGATGACCACCTGATGGTAGTAAAGAGAAATAGAAACATCTGAAGTTTTGCTATCTCTACAGCCAGCCTGGCTTTCTATAATTATACATTTAATGGTCACTCATCTCCAACTCCATATATGGTACCTCCAGCCCTGTTTAAGCACTGGGTTCTTGACTTTTATATTATGTTATTAAAATGATTTTATTTTTAAAAAGAGAGAGCACTGGATAGCCAATAACTTTTGAAATGGCTGGGACACTAATCAACATGAAGAATGACTCAGCAAATTGTTTGCATTTGATTTTCTCTATCATTAATGTTGCAACCTATGTGGAAAACAACATAGCCTACAACTTGCCCTTACTGGAAACTGTTGAGATTTGCCAATAGTCTTCCTTTTTCAAGGTATTGCAACTGCCCCATAATATATAAATCAGCTTCTTCTTAGATTGCTGTGCTAAGTGTGAATGTAATTCCATGTTCCAGATTACTTTCCATAGGAACACACATCATAGGATGATGATGACTTCCATTTCACAGAACAGAATCACTATAAACCCCATTTATCTGAACCCATAGTTCAGAACCAAAACACAGCTCAGGTTGTGATCAAAGCTAAATTTTATAACCAGGCTAGCAATAGAAAATAATTTACTGTTTCTCAATTTGACACTGATATGAGACCAAAATGAAAAAAATCCTAACCATGTTTTCAGGTCTAATTATAGTCAAGACAGCATCTGAAGCAAATCACAGCATCTGAGACAAATCCTCCAGTGTTTTCTCTTTTCTACATAATAGCAATATTAAAAATTATAAATCAAAACAACACTGAATTAATATCTCATCTAATGAATTTTTAAGAAAATGCTTAAAACCTGAAACAATAGGCATGGGTCAATTTTGTCTCAGAACAAAATAGCTGTGGTGCATGAACTAAAACAAAAATAGAAAAAGGCAAAACAATTTGGATACTAATTCAGAGAACTTTAAAAATTAGCATACAATTGAAACCAGAGGCTTTTCTTTTGAGACTAAGGAACAGATACTATTTCAACTGCAATGAGATTGTTATGTGCACAAAAGGAGAAAGATTTTTCATTACCCATGATAAAGGAATGATTGGTGAAACTGATAGAATTTGCAGAGATGATTTGACTTTCTTGAGTAGAGAAGAGACCTTGTCTATGTTTATTGCTTACAGACTTTTGTGAGAAACAGAAAAAAATGAACTTATGACTTAACAGTGTGATGATTAGAAGAAAGAAGATACAGTAATAGAAAAGAGTTTGTTTTTGTTACAGAGTAAGAGGTAATTTTGTATTTATAATTATACTTGCTGTAAAAGAAATCAGAAGCAACTTATTTTTATTTCTGTTTTTTATTTTTGTACTTTTGACTTTTTTTCCTTCTTTCTTTTTACTTTATATTACTTCTTGTTAGTTTTTATCTTCTGTTTAAAATTCTTAATAAAATTTATATTTGAAAAAAACGAAAAATATAAAGTGCATCATTGCCATTAAAATGTTGAAAGGGAAGCTGAAGTAAATCATGATCTATTTACTGTATTTTTCTTTTCGGTGCATTTTGAAAAAGGATATTACAGAGTTGGGAGACACAAAAAATACAACTGAGATGACCAAGGACAGCAGCAAAATCTGTATGATGAAAGATTTGGAGTTTGTTTTTTAAGCTTCAAGAGGACATAAACTATATAAAATGACTAATTTGGGCTTGAGGTTGTGATGATTCAGTAGTGGAACCAGGAAAAAAGAATTTGGCAGGTACAGGTGGGGAGTTCTGAGGAGATCTCCCTTCTCAGGAAGACAGGGTGAGGAATAATTCTAGGGTTAGGAATAATTCTAGGGCTGGAATAGGCTAGTACTGACAGGATATAGATAATTGGTATAATTAAGCAACAAAACCCCACAATTTTTTGTTATTTAATAAGAATCATTTACTCTTTCATTGCTCTTAACCAGATGTTTCTTCTCTAATTTCCCCAAGCTCCATTCAGTAATATAAGCTTAGAAACTTGCAGAACTTCTAACCACTTGAAGAGATTAAAAGATGGCAGCAAAATAAAGGGATAATAAAGGAAAAAAACACTCTACACTCAATAAGGAGCATATGCAATGGATGTACAGGGAGTAAATAGAAAGCCTTTTCCTCAACTTGTAATAATGGTGGCTGGAGTTATTTGATGAAACTGAATAATGACAGATGCAGGACAGAAAACTGAGGTGATCCCTTGATACGGCATGGTTGAACTATGGAATCTGCTATTGTATGGATGGTCACTGACTTTGGATGGTTGTGAAGACACTATCAGATTAATCCATGGAGGATACAATTTACATGAGTTTTTCTTGGTATTTAACATCTGGGAAGCGAAGGTGGAGTATCATGGGCTGTGTTCATATTACACAGTCAGTCGTATAGAGTTCAGTGTGTTGTGCAATTCAGCGCTTGCAATTATTGTAGTCATCAGTGTCATGGGAAACTAAAATTTTACTAATTCAGTAACAACTGTTAATCATGGGTAAGCTTGTCATGAAAAGACTGGGTAATGTTGGAAAAGCTTTGTTTTGTCACTGAATATTCCCTTCTGCTTAACGTCAGAATCCAAATTAAAGCTTTTCTTAAAAAATAGTTCACTATCTAGTTCTGCTCAAAAGCAAACAGTGAAGAAGAGCCAACCACCTAAGTTATTGGATTCACTGTCAGATTAATCTTATTGTTGGAAGGTTTTCTTCATATTCAACCAGAATTTCCCTTCCTGTCATTTAAATCTATTTTTCTAGGTCCTACGCTATAACAGAGAGCAGGTTCTGAGTCCCTTGTTTCAAGAACTCCTTCACGCATTTGAATAGTGCTGTCATATCTACTGCTCAGTCTTTTCTTCTGAAGGATAAATTTTCCAATTCCCTTAATATTCCTTCATAGGACTTTATTTTCCCATTTTCCAAGCATAATTGTAGTCTTTTCTGAAGATATTCTAATTTCTGGCTTCCAGATTTGGATACAGTACTGACAAGGGGTTGAGCTAATACAGAACAGAGGTGAACCTCTGGTGGAAGACAAAAAGTGAAATTGACCAATGCTAGCAGCCAAATAACTGCTATTAAAGCCTACCTCATGGTGATTAGTGCAGCACAGCAGAAATATTTCCTTGCACCAATTGCACCTGCAGATAATCACCTAGCAGCCTTCTTTAAGATGACCTTTGTCTTTCTAGGTGAGGATTTGGAGGTCTATCTGTAGGGCATGCTGAGGAAGTTGCTTATTTTCTGGCAGATAAAATCACTTGGATTCATTTCCAGTTGGATACCAGCATGAACACTGGTCTAATAATGCCTGTTATTTATGTTTGATGTTTGACCTCTGTTGTTCCTGAGGAAGTGGACAGGATCCTAGGGAATGTAAATGCAGTTGCATCATTCTTCCCCAGAACCTAGGATATTATAATAAATATGCAGATCAAAGCAGTGTTGCCTTTTGTAACTGACAGATGGAAATTTTGTCAATTCCTGTCCACCATGGCTGGTTTATGCCATAATCTTTCAATTTGAATTTTCAGATCTTAATACATTTTCTTCTTCTCTAATTATTTGTCTTCTATTATCCCCTCATATTGCCATAACCACACTTTCTTCTTTTCAACCACAGTTAGATCTGGCATGTTACAAGCCAAGATTTTATCAGTCTGTATTTGGAAATTGCACAATATTTTAATCTGCTCATTTTCTACTACTTTTTCAACTCTAAGTTCCCACCAATTTTTCATCAGTAGTGCATGATAACTTTTACAGATGTTCAGTAAATCATTTTGGCAACTGTTTTATGTTGTTGTTTATACAGTTAGCCTAATCTTCTTGCACAGGCTAAGTAAATGATCTACTGTTTCTTCTGATTCTTTGAACAATCTGCACTTTGAATAAAGTGATTGCATGCAGGCAGATGATTAGATTGGATCTGCATTTTTGCTCACCTATCAAGTCCTTCCCAAGGCTTTGGGATAGAGAGAGGTTGTTTTTTGATAACATTAAAGGTAACATCACAGGATGTACGCTGTTCCAAGTAAAGGTGTCTTCTTGCTTGCAGGCAAATTATATTTCTTGCAGATATCCTAATGCACCATTGTTGCTACTTTGTCATGCTGTTGTTTGTAGTCAGTCTGTGTGATCTTCTTGCAGCCTAACTAGGTGGTCCGCTGTTTCTTCAGCTTTTTTGCAGAGGCAGCATTTGCTGTCTGTTGCTGTCTTCTCAATTCTGGCTTTGAATGCATTTGTTCTTAAGGCTTGGTTTTGTGCAGCCAGAATTAGCCCCTCTTTCTCTTTCTTCAGTTATCCTGTTCTTAACTATTGCCACATCTTATGGATATCTGCTTTGCCTATTTTTTTAATGTACTGTCTATGAAAGACTTTGTCTTGCCATGTTTCTTTTCTATTCTTCATTTAGTCTTTCTTGTATGCCAGTTTCATCTCTCCAGTACTCAGGAGGTCTTCACAATATACTAGCTTCAGTTCATCTTCTTCACTGTCCTGCAGATATTTTTCCAATGCCTACTTTTCTTCTTCAAATGTCTGGTGTATTTGCAACTTTCCATGCTCACCCATATTCCTTAGTAGGTAGAATCAGTCAACATCACTATGTGGATGGAGGGCATGATTTGTTGTCATTATTTTTCTGGTCTTCCTATCCAGGGCCTTTAGTTCTGCATGAGCCCAGTCCAGTATTTCAGCTGTGTATCTAATTACTGGAATTGCCCAGGTATTAATTGCTTTGATGGTAGTTCTTCCATTGAGTTTGGACTTTAAGTCTTCTATAATCCAGCACCCTTAAAATATTAAACATGCTTTCATGGCCCTGTTGATGGTTCTCCTGAAAAAAGACTCTTCTTCCTGATCTTGAGAGTGGGCAAAAACCTCAGGCCTGAGCCATGTAAGGCTTTTAAGGTAATGATCAGCACCTTGAAATGCACCTGAAAATCCAGTGCAAATATCAGAGTAGAGGTCTTATATGGGCAAACCAAGACATGTCCATAATTTTGTGCTGCAGCTTCCAATTGGTCTTCAAGGACACTCATACATAGAAACTGGAAATTTGAGTTATGCTAAATTAGAGCTTACAAGCGTATGAATATACGCACAGAAGAAAATCCATAGTCACAAAAGACTGAATAATCTGTTTAAAATAGTGATTCACAAACAACCAAGAAATCTCATTGCTGTATTAAACAAGTACAACTGCCTGGAGTTAAATTCCATTGTATTTGTGATAATTACTTCTGCTTCCATCAGTTCATTTTAAAAAAAAGTGGTTAACATGCTGGCCAAAACATCTTTGACATCTTTGACTGAAATGGATTGGATAATGTTGTATGACTCTAGCTATTGCCTAACATATTATGTAAATTAAGCCATTAGCTTCAATCGTAAGATGTTTTGTTTAGGCATAACATTTTATGTGAACACAAGAACTGAATTTTCTTTACCTAAATTTAAGGGTTTAAAATCTTTAGTATTCCACAGAAATGCAAATTAGCTTGCAAGGATTTAGGCTTTATCCTTAAATAGAAACTCAGTCAAAGAAAGGAAGAATAAAAAACATAACCAATCTCTGTTGATGACTTTTCTGAATTTGGGCACTTCTAGCGCAGTAGTTTGCACTTCAAGATCACCTTCCAATGTAACTGATATCATGTTGTTGACTCTGTTTGGAAGCAAGTTGATCTATTTCTGAATTTTGTGGACAGTCTATTTTCTCATGAGTGGAAGTCTTGCCTTGTCCTGGTTCCTGGACTTAAGCCAGCTATTACTTTGGCCTCTGATTCCAGGGTTTAGTGTTCTGTTCCTGGAACTTCTCCTCTTACATGCACTGATTGGAACATCTCTCTTTCTCCCAGTATACTTATCATAGCAACCTGAAACCATGGCCAGCACTATGGGAAAAATATTCATTTACAAAACTGCTGGTATTTCATCTTTTAAATGTAGCAAAGGAAAGGGGGCAAGGCAGGTGGGAAGCCTTTAGAAAATTTGTTTATATTTCTTGTAATTAAGAGCCTTCCCTTATAAAAGTTGCCTTACAAAATAATAGCTTTTCAGATTTTTTTTTACAAATCACTAGACATATACAAAATATATTTTAAAGAACACAGAGAATGACACAAGTACTTCATTCTCTCTTTGTAAGGTGTACAGGTGATATTTTTCATACTCCATGAGGGTTGGTAGCTCAGGGAGAAGAAATCTAATTGGATTTATTCCATGTATTTCTCTTCCTTATGGAAAGGAAGAAAGTTAAGAACTGACTGAATCAATCATAGCATCCCCGTGAGGCTCTCTGAATTTCCAGAATGGCAGAAGGATTGTAAGCTTCAAACTGCTTTCTCAAAGATTGTGGTAGAATATTGCTCTTCCACTGTAACATCTGAATGCCTCATTACTTCATTTACTTGCTAGAATAAGCAAATACAATGATGTCTCTTAGCACTTCTTCTCTGAAAAAAGCTATTATTTTCAATTTTAACTGGCAGCAGCCCACCATTGTCTTAAGGCCCATTACCTGTCATCTGCTCTTTTTATATTATTTTGATTCTACAATCTCATGGCCACATTCACATGACTTATTTAACCAGTTTAATGTCAGCCCCATTTTTGCCATGTGAAACCAAAATTGTATTATATATGGATTACCAGACATAATACAAATCCTCCAGGTTCATTTTTTGCTTTTCTAATTTAGTTATCATAGAACCCAGGAGAGAAGATTAATTTGATCTTAATTCTTTCCTTTGGCCTCCACAGAGATAAATGTTTGAGTGGTTTCACCAAAATGGATATTTTCAATGCTCATCTGTATTGACGTTTTCCTTTCAGTTCTGCAAGCCATGTCAGGGAGGTTATTGAGTTCCAATTTCAATCAGTTTCCACAGATTTTTGTAATTATTTTTTAACTGAAATCACAAAACTGGTTGGGTCCTATCCAAGATGGCAGTTACTGGTGTCATTCTTTATCTGCGGTAGATAATTTTACAACTTATCTGGGAGAGAAAGCAGATTCAGACAGTTATCATACAAAACTTAAACCAAGTTTTTACACCAGTATCATAAGCCAACATATGGAAGTTTGAAGAGAGATTGGGGCTTTGGGTATTTATAAGCCCTATGGAAATGGTTTGGACTGCATCCATCAGTGACAAATTCAGTGGCAATAGTTCAAAGATTTGTAACATGGGCTCTTATGCTTCAGTTCAGCCTAGTTGGTTCTTTCCAAATGCATGGTTGTTTCCAATCTGGCTGTTTCCAAATGGTTGGACTAAAACTCCCCAAATCCCAGCTACATGGGCAGTATTTAACTAGAAATTGTTTAACTGGAAATTGACAGGGAATTCTGGGAAATACAGCATCTAGAAAACAATATAATCTCCTTGACTGGATTCATACTTCTCCGTTATTAATTGAATCTACCATTAGAGCAGTTAATCTAACCATGTATGCTAAATCAATTCAGTTTTGAATGTTTGCCCAACTCAGAGTCTAGATCTGTATAGTACAGCAACTTAAATGAAGTTAGTTTGTCATTCAGGCTGATACAATTTTGAGTCAACACTAAACAGACTCATGTTATTGCTTATCATGAGTATGTTGTATAGCAGCGCAGCAGCTTTTGTTCCTTTTTCATGTGCCAAAAAGTTTTTGCCTGCCACTCCACTTATTTGCCTTTTTCCCCTTGCCAATGGATTAGGAACATGGATCAATGGTTGATAATTGCTTTTGCAAATGAATGTACCCATGACATAATCACAATAAGGGTAACACACCTAGAAATTACATCTATAGCAGAAAAAAGTTTTTGGACATTAGATTTAACACTAGTGGTAGGGGAGGAAAGAGCTGGTGGCAGCTAGAACTTTTGCACATCTTCATTTTATACACCAACTGAATCCTCTCCTGCAACCAGAGACTCTGTTCAAGGCCTGTCATGCTTTGATTAGCTCTCAATGGATTACTACATGGGGCATGTTTGGCTGTTAAAGAACATTCAAGTATACTTTGATACACCCATGATATATCTTTGCTCTGCAAGTTACACTGATTGCCAAGGTGCTTCCAGGTGTAATTCAAGATGCTTGCTATCACCTATGATGCCTTCATGGCATGGGGATGGGCTACTTGCAGGATCATCTTTCCCAATTGTTTTTACCTGTCCTTTTAGATCTAACAAAATGGATATATTCTATATCCCATTTATCAAATAATTTAATTTGGTGAGACCTGATGTATAAGAAGAACCTTGAGGAACAGGAGGAAGAGCAGAAACCAAAACAACTGTCAGATAAAAAGAAATTTGAGTCTGAGGCATAAATGTAACTTGAGAAAGCATATCAGATTTGACCCTCCTTAAGTCTCTAGAAGATAAAGGGAATGGGGAGCTTCTTTCATAGTTACAATATTCTTAATACTATAAGTAGATTAGCATTTGGTTTCCTAGTCTGGTCTATCTCAAAGGTATCATTTCTGTTGTACCACCTGCCTTTTCAAATTTTGTAAGGTTTTAAAAAGATGGCTGTTTTCCCAGACATGGGTATTGGGAAGCTAATTGGACCCAAGAGACAGATGCGCCATTTCCATCTTTATTGTCCTCATCTGCTATTATGTGTATTTATTATTCTAAACAGTTGTGTCAGACTTTTTAATGTTGTATTAGTGACCCAAAGACACTCTCGTGAGATAAGCAGTGGTACACATTGATTAAATCAATAAATCAGCTTATAAATAATAAACCAGAAAGAGCTAAGAGAAGATATTTGTCTAAAAAAATTTCTCAACCAAGTGTTTTCAAAGCAGCCCAGATGGGATAAAATCCAAGTCTTCCAAACATAAGTACATTTGACACGGCAGCATGTACAGACTTTCTGTGCACACAGCACAGCTACTTCAGATCTGGGAGGAGCCATGGGATCAGTTTTCTGCTTAACTCTCAGCCTCATTTTAAGCATGATGCTATTAAAATTTATACAGTTCTCTAAGTACATACAACACTGAAGTTTTCTTTGCTGTCACTTTGTTTATAATTACAAAGTAAAACCCTGAAATGTCTTCTAGGGAAAAAATGATCTGTCACTTCTATCCCAGTGGGCTCCAGATTGTTGCATTAAATGGGATGCAAACATGCCTTTCAAAATGCCTCTTCTCAGCTTTTCTTCCAGTTCCAAAATCATTGCTTCCCAAGTGGTGCTATCTTGAAAATGGGGCTCTCGATCAGCCAGTATTTACAGATGGGGAGCTAGCAAGCGCTGTGGCATTGCCACCTCATTTATTCCGGGGAGTCCGTGTTGCGGAGTTTGGTGGTTTATCAATAATCAAGCTCAGGCAACACCAAGGACCCCACAGTTCAACTCCGCTGGTTTCTCTTCTCTTGGTTCGTTCTTCTTTGTGCTCAGCCGCCCTCGCGCAGACCTGCGATTGACAACCTTATTCGTCCTTTACTAAATTATTCCGGGAGGAAAAAAAAATCACCCTCTCCCCCCGCTTGGGGCTGGGGCAAGAAGACTCGCCCCTCTCCCCATCTGGCACGCTTCGGGAAGCGCACCCCGTGAACCTACGAGCCTCGCGGCCGCCCGACCCACCCTACCCTTCCCCGGACGCGCCGAGCGGAAAAGGAGCGAAGCCGCAGCCCCGGGACCAGCGCGCGGGGCGCAGCGCCCCGGCAGAAACGAGTCAGGTGACCTCAACACCACCGCCTTCCCCCAGCCCCGGCTCTTCCGACGTTCCCATTAGCCAGGGAGTGACCCGCTGGCCGCTCGGATTCAAACCTTCGCTCTGCGGGCCGTGCCCGCCTTAAAAGAGCAGCGGCCAATGAGAGGAGAGCTGGGCTGCCAAGTCGGGGCTGCCCCCCGGGACCTCGGCGAAGAGCGCGGTGCAGAGCGCTGAGCTGGCATGTTAAAAGGAGGGAGGCTCAGGGGGGCTGGAGGTTCGCATCCAGCTCGCTCGCTCCCCTTTCCTCTCCTCTGTTAACACGTGCTCTCCGGTGACCCTGCAGCCTCTGCTCTAACCAAGTCAGTGCACTTTACTTTTCGCAGGTAAGAGCTGAGCTGGAAATGGAATTTATAAAGGAATGCTGACGAGAATTAAACCAAAGACCTTTTAAGATTGTGTTTCGTTTTAATTAAACTTTGACGTGTGTTTGTGAGTGGACTTGAAACCATGTTTCCCTTGAAATAGGATCGCGAAAGATTCACGGGGTGCGATTCATTTGCCAAGGAGGAGGTGGAATATACTCCATGGCTTAGCAGGTGTTAGCCCCTATCTGACCTTGGCCAATCTTGGAAAGTGAGTATTTTCTCTGTTTTTTCCTTGGAGGGGAGACTGCCAGGTAATTCCAGAGCTTTTGGCTAGATTGGGGAGTGAAAAAACATTTTAGAATTGGACTTGCCCATATCTTTGCCAAGAAAACTGCAGGAAAGTATATTGGATTGGTGGCTGAGACCTCTGGGCATGGCCATTATTTTCCTGCTGCTACTTCATACTGTTCACCTGCCTTGTCTTCTAACAGTCTCTCAAAATTGAATTTGCTTTCTCGTAGTCAGAATTGTAAGGTGCATCACCGACTTGTTGATGGTGAATGCATTTCTTCAGAATGGTTGCAACCAACAGCTTAAACAATAAAAATTCTGAACTGATTCAGCAGCAACTTCAGCAGGCATCCCTATCTGGTAAGTAAGTTAGGATGATTGCGATTGTGACCATGGGGAACAGGAAGTGATCCAGGTATTATTAAACTAGAGGTGCCCTCTGATACCTTGAGACCCCATTTAGCCTCTGAAGACTGTCAAATAGTTATTTATATCCTGCCTTTGTTATTTTGTAAATAACTTAAGGTGGCAAACATGCCTAATACTCCTCCACTCTTGTATTTTTCCCACAACAACAACCCTGTGAGGTGGTTTGAACTGAGAGGGTGACTGCCTCAAAGTCATGCGTAAGGTAGGACCAGAACTTACAATCTTCTGGTTTCTAGCCTGGTGCCTAACACTAGACCAAATTGGCTCTCAATATTGATAACTATCAACAAATACTATTGCCAAATAATACCTTTTAATAAAACACAATAAATTATTGAATACATATGTAATTAAAAAAATAAAATTTTCATCCTAGGCTCACCCACTACTTTGGAAGTCCTATCTCTGAATGTCATTAAAGCACCAAGTGTGTCCTTGGTCTACGATTGCTACATACTAATTGTGTGAAAACAGAGGTGTTGTTGTTCAGTCGCGCAGTCGTGTCCGACTCTTCGCGACCCCATGGACTGCATTATGCCAGGCCCCCCTGTC
>JANHZU010003423.1:14263-28314 GCA_032468055.1 Acrochordus granulatus
CAGTCGCGCAGTCGTGTCCGACTCTTCGCGACCCCATGGACTGCATTATGCCAGGCCCCCCTGTCTTGCACTGCCTCTTGGAGTCTTCCCAAGCCCACGCCCATCACACTGACATGAGGTGTTGCCTAATGCTATATTTAGTGGAGATGATTCTGAATATTTTTTCTAATACAATATTTGTAGGTACTTATCTTTTGTAGGCAGAAAAACAAAAGCACATGGTGGAATTTGGCTTAAAAATTACCTGCACAATTCCATACAGTTTTTGGATAAAATCAATTTAAATAAACAGCCTAATGTACCCATTAAGAGGTTGAGGTATAACTTTCACACTTTCCACCCAACATAGAAGTATCAGGATAGTTTGTCAACATTATAAATAGTTTGGCATCATAAAAATAATGCAGAATAAACAACCCAAACTTGCATAGGATGCAAATATAAATCTTTTTCAGGTTTTGCTAAAAGGAGAAATAGCTCCTTCAATTCCAAGCTGTGGCATTTCAAAAGCAATTAGTATACTCCAGAATTTTCCATTTTTAGTCTTCAATCAGAAATGATACAATGTTTATAGATTTGTTGCTTCACTGGCATACAAGCCAGCTGGAGGGTTAATAAGCATCTAGATGTTTTAAATAAATTCCTTTATAAATAATGACAACTTTTTCTCTGTGGGAATATAGTCTTTTTTTAAAAAAATTAGCAGCAATAAAGGTAACTTGTATAATATCAAGCTAACAACAATACATGTAAGTAACTGAATAGAATTACTAGTTTCAGCAAAACTGAAGGTATGGAAGATATGTAGCAACACCTAAAGATGTTTGCTTGGAATTAACCATTAAATAATGAGCTCACAGAGGCACGGTGGCACAAATGGTTAAGAGGTCAGCTTGCCAGCTGGAAGGTTGGTGGCCCGCGTTCAAGACCCGGCGTTGCCATGCAGCAGGTTGAGCTCCTGCTGTTCCACCTCAGCTCCCACCAACCTAGTGGTTCGAAAGCATGCAAATGCAAGTAGATAGATAAGTAACAGTGTCCATGTGCCTTTGGCATCTAGTCATGCTGGCCACATGACCATGGAAGCATCCTTGGACAAAGGTTGTCTCTTCGGCTTGGAAATGGGGATGAGCACCGCACCCTAGAGTTGGTCAGGACTGGTAGGGTAATCTTTACCTTTTTAATGAGCTCACTGATGTTTCTTCAGAGTGTGAACAGTGAAAACTGTTTCCTTTTCTCTATCAGTTTCAACTGCTAGATGCATCTCTGTCCAGGACTCTCTTAGCTTAGTAAAGTAAATAGGTTAATTCTTCTTTGGCATGCAGTATGGAACAACTTGGCTCTGTTCTTGACAGGCTGCCAAAATTGTAATCTTTAGAAAAACTTAGTTGGATCGCCTACTTTTTATGAGTCTATTGTACTCTGTATATATTTTTCTACACTTTCTGTTCCATCTGGCAAATTGTCTGTCCTGTCTAGTACCATTCTGGCTTTAGTCTGATGACCCACAGCTGTTTGTAATTGTATGTTTGTACATGTGATACTTACATGAAACTAAATATAATCATTGGATGCTAGAAGTGACGGGTGGCTAACTTTTTGATAGTATTAAAAATCTCTTCTAATTTTTCCTTTTCCTTTGTAGACTTTGACTATTGGGATTTTGTAGCGCCTGAACCCAACTTTAATGAGATGATGTTTGAGGAACAAACGTGTCAGAATCTCATTAGAATGCTAGAGAACTGCCTCTCTAAATCAAAACAGACAAGACTGCATTGCTCAAGGGTCTTAGTCCCTAAGAAACTAACTTGGAGGATAGCTCAAGATGTCTTGCGTCTGTCTTCTATGGAGCCTTGTGGCTTGCGGGGTTGTATTATTCATGTCAACATGGAAACTGGAAATGTATGTAAGAAGCTGGATAAGATCATTTGTGATCCCAGTGTCATTCCCACTTTTGAACTGACGCTGGTGTTCAAGCAAGACAATTGTTCATGGCCTAGCTTCAGGAGTTTATTCCCCAAAGTTTGTTTTACTTCTAGCTGTAAACAGACCTTGATCCTGAGCCCTGGGTTTCGTATAATTAAGAAAAAATTATATTCCTTGATTGGGACAGTTATTGAAGAATGCTAAAAAGTGTACTAAATTAAAAGAGATGTGCTTAAAACACTTAGAAATAGGAGGGATATTTGCACGATAGCCATCAATGGTCTCAAAGCCAACCGGTGTTACCTAAAATGAGGAGGAGTGCAGTTCCTTGATACTTGAAACATTCCTTGGTTAGCAGAGATTTGGCAAGCCCAGTAGTTATCCTGATTGCCATTTATTGCTAGCAGTTGAACTATATGTAGCCTAATAATTTAGCATTATTTGATTTTTTTTGTAAACTGAGTTCCCTAGATTCACATTGTTTTTAATTCAAATTAGGGGAAATTACTGATAAGCTGTTAAGGAACAAATGGGTCTCTAGGACTAAATAGGCATACAGGTAGGAACCATGCTTCCAAAATGTTACTCATAGCTGCATTGGTAGTATCAAACAAAAGAGACAGGACATAAGCGATTGACAGACTTTGGAGTTATTGTTGCTTTATTCTTCAAGGTCATCCTCTTAACTAACAACATTTGCCATAGTTTCTGTAATAATTCAAAGCCTTATCCTGGCTTCCTGAAATCTGGTGTCATCTTGATGTATTGCCACCACAGTTCCCAGCAAGCCCACCCAGCATGACTGAAAGCTGGAAATTTAGGGAGTTTTTGTTCCAATATTTCTAAAGAGTACCAGCTTGAAGAAAGTTGTCTTACCTACTGTGATTAACTTGCCTTCCAAGCTAAAGGATTTGCCGGAAGTTATCTTGCTCAAATAATAATGAATATAGTTCTTCTACACTCAGTTTCTACAAATGTGACAGCACTGAAGTCTACAGAACACTTCATGTAGATTTGGCACTGAGGGGTTTGTGTTGGTTTGTATTCAGTTTATAGAATATTTGTTGTCTTGATATACATATTTTACTTAGTTTGCCCAATTTAGGAAGTGAAAGCGCTTTATGGATTTATATTTCTTTGCTGATGGTCCTTACAGCTGTAAGTGAAGAGCAGTAATCTAGAATCCACAAGTCCAGTTGATAGTTGTAGATTGTGTCAGAGTCCATTGCTTCACTATAAACTTTAAAGCGCTTATTTCCACAAAGAATCAATGAAATACTCAAAATTCCTTTCCTTCAGTGATTCATGGTTAAGTTATGAAAAAGATAAAGATAAGGAGATAAGATAATAAAGGTCTAAGTATTCAGCTTTCTTCCCAACACACAGATACACTGCAGATATTCATAATCCAAGAAGCAAACTATATACTTCTCAATGCAGTCATACACAAAAATATCTTCTCATTTCAGCACAATTGGGGAAAACTTTCAAATGTTATTTCTTTTTAATAATTGACATTGGACGACTGAGTATCTTAGATCATCTTGTCTCAAGCTGGCACCATTTACATAGGACCACAATTTTCAGAATTTCCAAATTTTTATCCTGTTGGCTGTGAATTATGAGAGCACAACCTCATTATTTCTGGAGAGTTCTATCTTGAAGAAACTCTAGATCTCCAGCTGACTTCTCTTCATGGGAATAATTGTAGAAATTTAATACCTATTATTGACCTTTTAGGAAAATCTGTAAGCATTGGAAGAGATGAGTTCAGTGCTTCCTAGGAATTAGAATAATGTATAGCATTAATTTTCCATGGATTGTAACAAATAACATTATATGTCCATTCTAAAATAAACAAGTGTCTTTTTTCTAAATGATATCCATGGGACCAGATTGTAAATTGTACAACCATCAAGAAATGGAGGAAAATGAAGACTTTCTCCATTTGGTGTTTGTGTAACACACTTGCATCTTGCCTTGTATGCAGAGAAGATGGAAGGATGGGATAAGTCAAGATATTCTTGTGAAACTATCTTTATTAGGATAATTTGATAAGTACAGTACATAAGAGTTATTTCTGCTCTGTTGAACTTAATATATGAGGGATAAAAACATGTAATCTAATGTAGGTATTTTGGGGAAAGGATACCACTTAAGTTGCAGAAGAATGAATCATATTTAGTTAACATTAAAATTGAAACACTGCATTTTTTCTCTCTGCCAATCAAGTGAGACTATGTTGCTTGGCCGTATATCTTTATAAATGAATATTTTCATCTTCTGGGCTGTAGCTCATCTGTAACAAGGATATCACTGGTGAGTCGGATTCTCCTTGCCTCTGGATTCATCAAGATTAGGAGACCTTAAGCAGATTCAGGGGACAGATAGACCAAGGCGTAAGAAAAATTATAGCTGTGCCAGCAAAAGTCTGCTTTTGTGACATTAGAAGTGGTCCAGGGTTTTAAATTTTCTGATACTATTGTCACTTTTGTATGAATTTGTGTATACAAAATTCTGGATTTGCACTGATGCAAGCTTCCTTACTGTTGTGGAGTTATGATTTTTTTTATTGCTATCATAGCACTGTTCTTAAATGTAACACGTATGTAAGTGCATCGAAATAAAGATATATTTTTAATTCCTAATTTTCAGGTTATCATTAAAAGCATAAAAGTACCTCATCTGGCATTTTTCATAACAGCAGCATGTAAATGGGTAAAATGAAGATACAGAAATTAGAATCCAGAAAACTGATGTTGCTATACTATATCTCGAACCAGACTTTGACCTTAGATAGCTTAAAGAGGAAATCACCTGATATATTGCATCTACCACTAGCAATACTTTTCTAAGGAGTGCAGTGGCTTCTATATGAGGCAGTTTTCAGATAAGAAGGCAACAAATTCATTAGTATCTTATCCTGGATGTAATATTGTGTTCAAGCTGTGGTGAGTACAAAAATTCCATTTGACTACGTATAGAAAAATTATTTGAAAATCAGAAATATCAGAATGACTTTAAAATACGAAGTTACTTGAAACCATTCTAGCAGTTGTACTCACGAAATGGATTGAGTCTACATGTCTCTTAGCCTGTGAATTTTGGTTTGCAAAAGCAAAACACCTGAATTAAAAACTCAAATTCCTCTGGAAATTTGAAAGTAAATTTGGGGACAAATTCTAAATTCCATACAAAATATTCAACATAAATATTAGTAATTTGTGGCATCAATATTAGAGAAACCCAGTTCCCAAAATATGCTCCAGACTAAGAAATGTTTTCCTGAAGCTCAAATAGACTACCTTATATTTTTCCAAAGTTAGCATTTGAATTCTTAGTATATTTTCAGTTATTCACTGTTTTATCTGGGGGGGCAATAGGAACCTTTTCCTGTTTTCCTTTGGATCTCAAAAGAAGATGGGAATTTTCTGAAGAAAAAAAAGTTCTGTAAAAATCCTGTTCATACGCAGATGAAATCAACCTTCAATACTTCAATGATTTTATATTTTTTTGAAAACAGTCTTCCTGGAAGAACATAATGAAAGACTCCATAGTTGTGAGAAAATGATGAATTAAATTATTTGTGTTTTTTAAAAAGGAAAATGCTTTTGTTGCTGTTTTGTTTTTTGACGACTCAAAAAAAGTTAGATCATGTCTCATTCCAAGCCATAACATGTTTTGGTTGGTTTCAGCTTAGAATATTGTGGGAATCTAGTTACGGTTTATGAGTGAGGATCATATGAACCAATCAATATGGTTTAATTAAATCTTATGTCATCCTAGATTCACACACGAGATTAATTCTTGATGGTCTCATTTTGGCCATGAAGGAACCCCAGGTTGCACACTTCTGTTGCATCAAGCAGGCTGAAACAAGCTATCATATTATTTTGAGTCACTGCTGCTTTTCCCTTGAAATTAAAAAGGATCCTGCAGAGATTTATATGCTTACTTCTTTCTTTCCCAGACTGCTTTTCTCTGAACGCTTTCTCTCAGAGGCTGATTTTCTTCTCAAAATAATTTGATTGGAATAATTCTAGGGTAAATGAGTGGCAAGGAAAAGGTTAAATGGGTCTGTGAGGTCAATTGCAAAGAATGAAGCAGCTGGAGAGTTGATACAAAGGTGACACCTTCAATACATCCTCTTTTTCACACCTTCAAAGAGGCTTGAGACTTTTGTGAATAGCTTAATTAGATCCCATTGCCACCAAAGTTACACTTAATTCAGAACCTGCCACAGACTGAATCATCTAGCAGAATGTTCCGCCCAGCAACACAGCCAATTTTGGAAATGTTAGCAGGCTAAGGCCTAGTGACTACTTGGAGAGGAAATCACAGGAAGCTCAATACCTGGAGACTAGACTATGGTCTGTACCAAGACATCATGGAGGAAAGCAGTGACACATCATTTCAGAACTGTTGCTAGAAAAATTCTATGAAGCTTCCATGAAGTCCAGGTTCCTTTGCAATATTGTTCTTTACAACATCAGATTTTTCTTTCACCACTAGGCACATCCACAGCTGAGCATCCTTTCGGCTTTGGTTCAGCAATGTCACTCTTTCTGGAGCTACTTGTAATTGCCCTCTGCTCTTCCCCAATAGCATACTGGACATCTTTCAACCTAAGGGGCTCATCTTCTGGCGTCATATCTTTTAGCCTTTTGTTACGGTCCATGGGATTTTCTTGGCAAGAATACTGAAGTCGATTGCCATTTCCTTCTCCAGCGGACCACGTTTTGTCAGAACTCTCCACTATGACCTGTCCATCTTGGGTGGCCCTGCGTGGCATAGCTCATAGCTTCACTGAGTTAAGCAAGCCCCTTCTCCACAACAACATCCATGAGTGGTACCATTTTGACTTTATAACTAACAGCATTCATTGCTCAAGCATTAGAAATAGAGGAGAATGAGATGCAGGAATTTGTTGGAGGGAAAACTCCATTTTAAGTTTTGGGGAACTATTTATAATGCTTCAGCACTCTTTTTGAATACCCTGAATTTCCAAAATGATGTTTAATAAATCTTTGCTTGGCATTAATGTTGTCTTTGCTTCAACAGAAATTAATTGACATGAGAATGCAGTAAAAAGACCCTAGCAATACATAAAGGGATTTTGGGCATTTTTCTTTCCTTTTTTTTTCTTTTGTGCACTTTGGGATTAAGCCAAATCCTTCCAGAATGCTGGCAGAAAATCCACTCTATATCTCCCTTGAGTCCAAAGGGGAATATAGTAAACATTCTCATCAATCATTCAGTGCTGTAGAATGCTGAGAGGGTGAGATTCAACAACTGGTGTATGATTAATTGTTACAATGGATTCTATTTTTTTTTCTTTTCATTGAAAATATATCTGGAACTGGGTAGAATTCTTATTAGCTGTGCAACCCAGAACTAAATCAGAGGTCTGGACCGTGCAGTGTGTTTGTGTGTATATGTGTGCATGGAAGGGCATGTTACAGAGATATATATCTTTCTCCTTGTTTATGCTGACTGCTATTGCCTATTATGTTGTTTTGTCAAGGTGTTTTAAATTATATTGTATTATTCTCTCACATTTAATAATTAACTGCCATTCAAGCTCCTGTTAAAAATGAAAAATACAAAGTTCAATAAATAAATGGATATTAGAAAACATTCATCTTTTGTCAATAAACATAGAAAGGAAAAGGAGGGTAGGCAGAGGTTTAGGTTCAAATGAAGTTTGTTGAACTGAAAAAAATAATCTTGTGCATCCTTCCTTTGCCTTTGGATATTACCAGATTCAACATCCAGACTTTATCAACCAAATGACTATTGCTGCTAATTGCCCTGCCACTGGTTCTAAGAAGGCTGAATGCTCTCCAAGCATCTAGGAATGTGGTTGTGCTTAAGAACAAAACATTTATGTTTACTGGGTAATCTTTTCTGGTTGATTATTCAAA
This sequence comes from Acrochordus granulatus, assembly GCA_032468055.1. NCBI lineage: Eukaryota > Metazoa > Chordata > Lepidosauria > Squamata > Acrochordidae > Acrochordus > Acrochordus granulatus. The sequence goes on from JANHZU010003423.1 coordinate 22,111, forward strand.
GAATTTTCCAAGCAATTCATGCTGCAGGCACTTAGTTAATGCTGCCTTTGTGAGCATCACTGGCAACTTTAGAAGATTCCCAACATGGGCACTGATAGTTTTTTCATTAATTTTCCAATTTATTTTGTGTTTTTTTGCTTGCAGTTTTTCTGTGCCAGTTGTGCTCTTGCTGGAGTCAGCAAACAACAAAACTAATCTGCCCAATCTATTATTTAGCCAGAGTCCACTCAAAGACAAGCACTTTTACAACTCACTGATCAATGAGAGATTCCAACTTGTACTTGATCCTCCTTGCAGTTGATCCAGCTTGCAGTTGATTCCAGCTTGTAAGTTGATTTCCAGTGGAAAACAGTAAGATGTTTCCCATATTGCTATTTTATCACACCTGGATTGCATTTTAAATTTTATGACTTCAAAAAATGGTATAGAATAAGAAAGAACAAAATAATCTGTGGGAGCTTTGGGCAGTTCCTTTCAAGTCATCAGCTTCATCTTCCAAAATCTACTGCAGCATTTCTCAACCTTAGCCATTTAAGATATGTGGACTTCATCTTCCTGAATTCCCCAACCAGCATCTATTCCCTGGAAATTATATCTTTCCACATACAAGGATTGGAGTAACCTGAGGTTTGCACCAAACACATCTATTTCCAGTACAATGAATAGTTTCTGCAATTCTGATGACCTCATTAGCTTCTCTATTTAGCTACAAAGATAATTTTGCAGTATTTTCTCTGAAGCTGTTGGTTAGGTAGTTTCTCACTGGCAGGCACTCTTGTTCTTCTGCCTTTGGTGCATTGGATTCCCTCTCCCTCCTGAAATTTAGGTGTCAAAGTAATTTAGTACCATTATCCTACAATTTCCAGTCAATCCAAAGGGTGGTGGCACACTGGCTGGGTTTCCTCCCCCTCCCTGAAAAATAGATATAGTGAGCCAAGAATGGGATATGAATGATAGCAGGAACATTAAATTTTGCACAGCACTATTGGCAGCTAAAGGAAGTTCTGGTCAACTCATGGAGATCTTTGGCAGTCAACCATGAAGGCATGGTAGCATGATTATAAAGAGGGAAAATGAGACTGTATGAAAGTGTCTGGATCAAAATGTGGTAGTTCAGTGAAAAAGGTATAAAATAGGAACTTTTTAAATTCCCTTCTACCTTAACTAAAATAATTTGATGATATTGTTTTGGTAGAGTAGCCTCAAAAGAGAGGAGGAACAGGAGTAAGTATAGGAAATTAAAACACATATTGTTTTTATGTATGCAGTTGATTATTTCTATGTAAATGTATCCTTAGGGGAAAATAGAAAGACAATAGGAAATGGGGGGAGTCCATTTCTCCAATGAATGAAAATGGCTATTTGACCAGATCAATATTGGTGATCAATATTGGTGATCAGGCATGTTCTTTTTTATTTCTTCCTGCAGCTCTTTATGTTTTCAACTGGATTTGGACTGACTTGGGCTTTCAGTGATGTGCCTGAAAGTAATGGGTAGGACTAAAACTAGTGGATGGAATGTATTTAATCAAAATTAACATAAAATTAATATCTTGCTTTTCAATATAGTTCCCCTTCTGGCTCATTATAAATTACAATTTGTGGGAAGCATTCAAGGCTTTGGGGCCTCTATTTGCACCTTTATTACTGAAAAGTTTCTCTTCTCCCAGAGGAGAGAATACACAAAGCAGATTTTAAAACAAAATAGTACAAAAATGTTAGAATAAAGACTGGACTAATTATAATGCTTGTCTGTCATACATATTTGGGAGAAGATTCTGCTTGCCCATTTCCTTCTTGCATAAGAGGAAAAAGTGTGCTTTCTCAGGAGCATCATCCTGTGAACTTTCAAGATAAAGTTTGAAATTATTTTGCAAACTAATAGATTCATTTTGTTCCATCCAATATTATTGTATAGCAGATGTGGGCAATGGGTCCCAGTAGCCTTAAACCATAACATCACTAAAGTTGGGACACTTGGATTATCACTGAGGACAAGGTGAAAAGACTCATGTGCAAGCACAACTGAACTATAGAAATGTTTTCAGTGGCCATGCACACTGAATCAAATTCCAATAACTGTATATGCATAGAACATTAGCATGCATATTAGCTCAAAATCCTACTTGCCAACACAGATCTCCTCTCTACAATGGGTGAGGTTTCTACTAGATGTGAAGTACAGTGGTAATTTATCTCATAGTTACAATTATTGTCATGTTCCTTAAAGCAATGTCAGAATCTTATAAGGTGTTATTTCAGTCATAATCAAGGCTTTCTAGTATATAAAACATTCCAGATATAACAATTATGGGCCAGGTTCTCACACTGGTGCAGATTAGAAAAAGTCTATTTCCTCCTCTGAAAAATAAATCTCCTAATTTACCAAAAAGACACAATACAGTGCTATATTTGGCCAGTTTCTGGGATGATGGGATTTAGAAGCACAAGCTAAAGATATGGTCTGAAGGAAACAGTCAGAAAGGCTTATTCCTAGAAATGTTCTGACTGCAGTTTGGCTTGCTTGTTTTGAGTCATTACAGCATCTAAAGCATTTTCTGTGTGCAAATCTTCTAAAGCCTGGATAATGTGATCCCCACAAACAACCTTCCAAAGAAGATTTGGAAGCTGTGTTTTCAGTTATGTAAAAGTCAAAGAAATAGAGGATTTTCCCCACTACCTTTTGAAATATTACGCACCCAACTTCTGACTGAGAACCATGGTGAGCTAAATGCCCTTTTTGTAATGGGATGATGTTTTGACAGAGTCAGCCACTGAATGCAGGATCCAGCACCCTCCCCATATCTCCCTGGAGGAAGGGGAGATCTTGAGGTAGCCTACAGGATCCTGCACAGCTGCCATTTCACAGTTTGCTTATAGGCTGAGCAACTGGAGGTCAAGGGAGGAACCATCTTCACTTATGGTGGTCAATGAAGCCTTTTTTAAGAACATTAAACTCAACTGAACCTCAATTTTGATCATCCCAGAACTTCAAATTAAAACCTTTTTAATTTTTATTGAACAGCAAAAGGGAATAGAATTTTAGAAAGTTTGATAACAGATTAATGGCTCAGATGGATTTGGAATTAGAATTTTAAAATTTTGGAAGAATTCTTCCTGTTAGGAAGCATCATTGTTTACCTTTTCTTCAGTCAAAACAAGATAATGGAACTTTAAAAGTTGGACACTAAAAAGAAAGAATATTCTAATAACTGTTTGACGAAATACTGTGAAAATTTTATGAAAATTTGTGACATAAGATCTTTGTAACCCTCAGAAATGATTGATAGTTTGATAGTTAAGGATGCAATGGAAGAAAACCAAGTTACTCTGTATAAATTGAAATTAATCTGAATCAGGATATAAATGTGGCAAATAAGAGGAAAGATGTAGGAAAGGATGTACTGGACTTCCAAATGAAACAGGATGAGGCTTCAATACCTCAAGGAAATATACAACTATCAAACTAGAAAAGAGATATGACTATTTGGTTTTGCTCCACTGATCATGGAAGCCATTTCATGTCCAGCTTCTGGTCCCAGCCATTTTATATAAGGACCTATAACATAATCTCCTGAATTACAGATATCCCTGCTTTGTATAGTGGTAGGGAGAAGCCAAATCTATTAACTCTATTCATAAAAACTCAGATTTACAAGATTCTATTGTTAGGGATAATAACAGTAGGTAGTATACAAGTCAGTATAATATTGCCCAGTCCTAGAATGTCATGAATGTCTGGAGACAAGGAAGGCACTATAATGCTATGTTGTCTTATATAGTGCCCAAACATATCCTTCTTCTCTGGGCTATCTGATGCTGGGAGAGTTCACTAGTGTAGACTTTTGTGATAAGATCCTTCCAGGCAACCTTATAATTGAACACATGGATGAGAAGAGTATCTTTTGGAAAGACATCATACCCTCATAGAACATTGTATACTCTACTAAGCTAAAATGAATAAATCAAGGAAAGGACAAGTACCTTTTTCCTTGTGAACATATACAGAGAGAATGAATACTTGATATATAACTTAATACTGACTAGAAAAGTTTCCATAATACTGTGAAAGCCATGAAGAAGACAGAGTGGGAAGTTGTTTATTAAAACAGAAACATGAAACTGTTTTTCACACAGCAATTACAGCATAGTCTAGAGAAAGAATTTATTTTTCAAGTGTTAAAATTTGAGTCCTGAGAGAATGTGATGAGCACTTGAATCCTTTAGAAACCTATATTACCAATTATGCATTTCTCTTCTGAGATGGAGTTTGAGATTCTACGTTAAGTTCTCTTTTCAAAAATAGATTTCTCATTTCCTGGGATAATTTTTGTGAGATGTTAGAAAATGGAAGTTACAAGATATAAAGGGAAGCAATGACAATGATTAAAATAAAAGCCTTTAAGGGCTTCTTCTCATGGCAAAGTTAAAATGCTATCTAGTAGCCCTTAAACCACCAGAATATTATTCTTGTATGAAATTTATTGTCCCTCTCCCTTGGTGATCCTAGTCTTACCTCAGTCACAATGGCTGCTTTTTTATTTACAGTGTAAAATACAGGATCCCATTAAGAAAAATAACTGATGGATTTCCCCCAGTTTTATTTCTCTACTCTCTCCCCAGATATCACCAGTGAAAAAGGAAAACATCCCCTTAACATGCAAAGGGGATGGGGTAAGGGGAGATGAATTTTGACAGATGGCTGGACTGGCAGATTTAGTCATTGGTTAAAAGTAGCTTTTAACTATTAGCTAATATCAAAAGAAATTGTACTTGGTTTTGATGCTATTCTGGAAAAATACCATTCCAAAATAGAGACCTTCTGGAACAGTGCCATTCTGAAATAACACATCCCATTTCCCAAAGGAGCCAACTATTAGCTCATATGAGCTAATAATTGAACTTTCTTTGAAAAGAAACACATAAAATATTTTCCCAAAACAAGAGCAAATTTTTATATTTTGAAATGTTTTGGTTCTTTCTGCATCTGAGTTGAGTCTAGCTTTAAAAAAACAGCCCAAACAACAGCAAACAGACATGGATAGAGTTGCACCATGAAGCAGGAGAAATACAGATTCCCTTTCTCCAGTGTCACTGGATAACTTCCCTACACAATTGCTGGGCAGCTGCTGTTCAAGTTGCACCAATTCTCCAACCCAGGTTCATTATTCTTAGTAAGCATCCCACTTTTCAAATACACCATATTTTCAATTTAATGGAAAAATCATGTTGCAATGGAAATACATTTAGGGTTCAGGGGTTAAGGTTAGGGTGAAGTGTCCTTGAATTCTCAAAATAAAATAACGATGTCAGACTCTTGCAGGAATTTTCATTATTCTTAGAAGGCATCTTATAATTTCATCCTACTATACAGTATTTTAGATTGTTGATAAAAGAAATGGAGAAATATTATTGGGACAATAGTCAACTTAGGGGTAGGGTTAGACTCCCTTAAATTCATAGTGGAAAACAAACATCACCAACAGATTAGGAAAAGTTTTTTATGCTGAGGAGGATTGTTTGTATAAAATCCCATTTATTTTCGTTTGGTGGTAAAATACATGGAGAAATCCTATTCAGAGGATAGTCTATTTAGAGTTAGGGTTAGGCTTTCATGAATTCATATTAGAAAACAAATATCAGCTTCTTATGCTGAGGAGGGCTCTTAGTTTTAAAATCCCACGTATTTTTGGTTGATGATAAAATGCATAGAAAAGTCCTCTGAGTACAGAAACATACTCGGGGTTAGACTTAAGGTTAGAATTAGTTTTCCTTGAATTCTGAGAGTAAATAATGATGTTATAGAATTTTGTGCATTTTCATTATTCTTTGTAAGCATCTCATATTTCCAACTCACTATAACTTAGATTGTTGATAAAATAAATGGACAAATCTATTGGGTCAGTTGTCAATTTAAGATTAAGGTTAGGCTCCTGTTAATTCATGGTGGAAAACAAACATCACCAATATATTTCAAGAGCCTTCTTATGCAGAGGACTGTTCATTTTAAAATCCCACTTATTTTGTATTTATGACAAAATATCTGGAGATATCCAGTTAGGATGATAGTCCATTTAGGGTGAGGGTTAGGGTCCGATTAATTTGGGTTATCTATGATATTTAGATTTTTCTTGTAGAGCTCTTCTGTGTATTCCTGCCATCTCTTCTTAATCTCTTCAGCTTCTGTTAGGTCCCTACCATTTT
>JANHZU010003423.1:28414-52169 GCA_032468055.1 Acrochordus granulatus
CAAGGACACAGATTGACACTGGGACAGAAAATGTTATGCCCACATTGCTTGTGAAAGAAAGGTAGATAGCACTTTAATATACAGTAAGTGGGAAAATAAATTATTATATCCCTATATATTGGGACAGTGATTCTCAACCTTGACAATTTGTGGACTTCAGCTCCCAGAATTCCCCAGCCAGCATGTAGGAGGAATGAGTTCATTCATATTTGGAAAAGAAAGGCAGGAAAATAAACTATACGCAAATACATTAAAGCAATAATATATATTTTGATATAATCGATATATGATAATTGTTAAATAGTCAAGATTATCACTAGAACAGGGTAGAAACATGCAGGTGTCAACTTACATCCATCAAAACCCAACATAATATTGGTCCACTGAATTATGGGAAATTAAAACATTCATGTCAAATAATCCTATTAATGAAGCTGTATCAACATAGACAATCTCTACAAATTATTATTATTTTCTGGAAGAAGATCTCTATATCTTAAATATGAAATTGGTACTTCACTGTGTTAATTTTATTTTTCTTTAGTAAAATCAAAAAATGTAAAGGCTGTGGTGTGCTGTATTGTATAAAAATATGTGTTATGCTTCCTAGAGCAAGAATTTGTTTCTACAAATGTTCAGACAGTGTGCTGGAGACTCCTAGTGCCCATTAAATGAAATGTCATGGCCTTAACCCGTATTAGTGAATACTTTCTTAGGATCAAATGATTTTTGATCTTGAGGTTGAGAGAATTCATTTAGAGTTCCTTCGTTGCTTGATTTAAGTATGACTGTGTTTTCTAACAGCCTCTCATAGCAGCCCAGATTTGCTTTCTAGTTTGTAATTTAGGTTAATTTTTGTTATTAGTTGAGTATACTTCTCCATTGTGAAACATCTTCAAAACAGAAAAACCAAAAATAAAAATCCAGTTGCCTTTTAAAAAAAATTGTTTTGTGATTTTTTTGCAATAATTATGACCTGGATGACTTAGGATCTACATAGACATTAAGTGTATACTATGGTCATAAATTGCAGGTGGGTTGCCAAGCTTCTGAATTTTGATTATGGGGGCTCTGCAACAGCTGTAACTTCAAGGACCAGTCATAACTATCATTTGTTCAGCACCATCATAACTTCAAACAGTCTCCAAATGAATGGTCATTTAGCAAGGACTAATTGTATCTTATATGAACCTGAACAAATTACTCCAGGAGCTCTAATTCCAGTTCTTCTTACTGCCACAATTAAATAAAATATAGAAATTTTGTAATACTCTGTAATGGTATGTGGAAATAATCCTGGGAGATGGGGCAAAGAGATGCTACCATGGGAATGGTCAGTTAAGAAACAGCATAGCCCGCAGCTGGATAGTGGATTGGGCAAGAAGCTCAGTAGTAAACCACCCTAATTTCTCAGGCTGCAAAGGAGATGGGAGGGGGGATGAAGTTTCAGACTAGCAAGATTCTGTCAATGTAGCTTAACAAAAAAATAGAATTAGCTCATCTGGTCATGTTTACTATCTGATTTATCTCACAAGGCCAACACTCAAGACACAACATTGCTTAGCTGTTTTCCTATACATAAACAAAACTTGAATATTTTTATGACTTCTAAAATGACCTTAAGCTGAGCATCCAAATAACATGGACTAATAAAAAGAAATCTCAAGTCCCTATGTAACTTAGTCTGTTTTATAATCTTGAGAAAAAGCTGGGGTTGTTTTAGCTGGAATCCAATGTATGTCTCCATTCTGTGATCCTACTTCTGCTCCCAGTGTCATGGAAAATTCAGAAGCACAAAGCACAAAACTGAGAAGAAAGAAGCATGTTTATTACAAAGATCGTTGTGACCCCATTTTATAGGTAAGAGGATCCCCAAACATAAAAGTGTAGGCGACAAGGTAAGAAATCCTAGGGTTCTGTTGGTTGCTTTGGGGGGAAGTTAGGCAGGTCCTTGTCAGTTTATCAAGATTATTTCTGCTATTGGGCAAAATGACCCTTTCTGAAAAACAGCAGAAATGTGAAATCCATTGGAGAGAAGACAGGGAGATGGATTTTTGAGATAATTAGGGGTATATCCCTGGTTGAGGATGAAATATTGGGGTTTCTCATCTTGGTATTATGTTGCAAATATTTTATTAGGGCTGCCCTTGGACTGTACTGTGAGTTGGGAAGGAGGCATCTGTTATTGGATTTAGATGGGACTGCAGTGAGCCTTCTCTGGGAGCATCGAGGATCAATGGGTTTCATAGGATTAGCAATAGGGTCACATCCAAAATAGAGGGAGGAAAGGGTGCTGCCTCCATTTTGTTTACCACATGTATTTTCTCCACGTTAGGTTCTCCTTGAGATTCCAAACCTGACTGTAGCAATAACCACTCTCAGTGGCCTGTAAAATGACCCATATGATATAATCAGTAGGTTTATCAAGCAGTCATAGCAAATGTAGTACACAGCACAGACCAAAATGTCTCATGAAACAATTATTTAATATTACCCACAAATGTTACACACACTTAGCACCAGGAATTCAGGAATTACGTCTCTTAGTCGCATACAAATGAGTGTACTATATTGCAAACATGGAAGCAACTTCTGTTCAATGTAATTACTGTCACCTGAAATGTGCATTGTGAAAATGTGATGGTTAACCAACAGTTAATATTAAATAAAGGCAATATGCATTATGGATTGTATGGTGAAGATGCACTATGTTTACTTCTGGCACAGACAACTATTGAAATGCTTAAACAAACTGCATTGTTCAGACATTAGTCTTCAGTCCTAAACCAATTCAATGGTCTCGTCTGAATACCAATGTTTGACATATTAAATATCTTAAATGGAGATACACCTAGATATTTAGTAATTTTGTATCATATGATAAACCATGCAATCAATATCAAATAGAAATTTTCACAAGCAAGTAATACTGTATAAAAGAACAAGAACAAGCAAATATATCTGAAATCATGTCCCCTCAATAACTCTTGTGCTCAAGGTAGCTGTCTATTCCTGATGTTGTCCAGGAGATTTTGAGCTTCTTGGATTCCATGACCAGCAGCAACATTCAGGAGTTTTTCTACATCCCTGGAAAAGATAAAATTAGTTGTATAGAGAACAGCAGAGAATGAGCAATTCTTTATATAGCTTCTTTATTGTTTTTAATACTACAAACCATCATTGTTCTTTTCCATTTCCATTCCCTTACTGAGTGTCTCTTTCCTGTGTCTCTATTATCTACTGAATTACTATATTTTGAAAAGTATCACTTGACATTCAGAGAAAAGCAATAGTGGTCTGAGTCATCCAAAGCTACATTACTTTTTAAATCTCTCTCTTTTACAAGAGATTTAATTATTTATAAACACATGTGAAACCAAGACTTGCCCTTGCCTATTCTGGAAGAGTCAGATCATTTTTGAGTTTTCCATGCCATCTATGTAGAACAGAAGTCCCAACCCCACTGCTATAGAAGAGAAATAGGTAGCCTTTAGCCCACAATTTATTTTAATACCATTTGCAATAAATTCGTAGATTTTTGACAAAACCAATGAATACTGCTGTGGCATAGGCATGTTGGAAGAATACAAAAACTTCAGGTCATCACTAACTCAGCATTAACAAGAATGCACTTGCAACAGCTTACTTCCAGCTTCTTTTTTGCTCTTGGAAAGACTGAATATATGGCTCTTCTCTGTTTCCCAGCAAGTATATCGTGAACACAAAGCATAGTATTTGCTGTCCACTAAGGATAATTCATATCCCCAATGAAGTAGGGCTTAATCTGTCCCTTTCCTAGTCACTTGTTCTTATTCTAACCAATTTGGCTATTAGTTTCTGAGAACAAAACTCCCACCAGAGCAGGAAGTAGTAGACATACTTATCTTCAAGCCCAGATGTCATATTCTTCAGTTTGCCAACAGCCAAATTAAAAGAGGAATGGGGATGGCCTTTCTCAGCTGCTTGTCTGAAAAAGAAAAGACAGGCAGGTAATCTAAACCCTGTTTCTAAGAAGTGGGACTGTCCCTCTCTTTATGACTTCTCGTCTCTGAATAGTCAAAAATAATGGAGGATGATAATGAAGGCAGTAGCATCACCCTATAGTCCTGCATTCAATTTTTAACCCATAAAGTGGAGATGCACAGTCTATGGTACAGGGTTATTTGTATCACCCTTCCAAAAGCCTAGCATACAGATCTAAAAATAATCCAACAAAAGTTGATGCCCATCATAATTTTTAATATAAGAGGAAAACATTATTAAACACATATAGAGCAATAATCATAGCTGAATTTAATTCCTTCAATTTCAGTTTAATTAATGTACATTTAAATTAAATCCAGTCATGTTTTATTTTGTTTCTGGCCCTCTCTACTTTTTGCAGTCGATTCCCATATACTACTCAAAGGGAAAATATGGTTTTGCACTTCTGGTTCAAGGGACACTGATATGGGAAGAATGTTAAAGATGCCCTACCAATAAAATGCCAATATCAGTCCAACCTCTACATCACAGACCCTCACACTTTTCAAGAAAAAAATAGGAACACATTTGCCACAGCATTCTTGATGCACTAAAAGGTCTACATAAGACTTTGAAAGGAAATGTGTCCTATTCTTCTTTGCAACCCATCTTCCTATTGGAGCTATTCAATGGTACATTTAAATAGTTCTAAATTGCTGTCAAATGGTTATGAAATAAACTATTCCAAATGTTAAATTGGGGGCCTTCCTTGTTCTCTGTCAAGGTGCGTGAACATCTACCCCAAAGTGTAGCACTGAATTCATGTCTATGTTACAACAGAGCACTCAAAACTGAACAAGGATTTTGAAAACAGAGCACTTTGGAACCATTTCTCTATTCTTCAAGATCTGTTCTAATAAATATACAGGACAGTTATGTATAAAAATTTAAAAATACATTTGTTTGCAAATTAAATTTACATAATTCACTTTTTACCTGAACCATTGCATGGCTTTGTCTTCATTCTTTTCTACACCAACTCCTAGCAGAGATAAAATCAGAAGCAATAATCTGTTGTTGTTATTATTCCTTGTTCCTGATATATAGGTTAGCAGCTGTACAATATGTGTACCATATTAGGGCTCAGACGTTGTCTAGGTGGAACACAGGCTTTCAGTATTTTTTTTAATTGTGCATTTTTGTTGCCATAGAATAAGACTCAGATTCTTTGACAAAGTGATTGATGAGATTTAAGATACAAAATGTTGACATTCTACAGACCACAGTAACTTTCAGTACTCAGTACTTAGATAACCAGTGATTTTTGAAGAGCAAGTTATTTTGGTAACCTTATGCTATAGACACATTGCATTTCTCTCACAATCTTGAGTATCTACTCTAGACATCAGCAACGTCTGATATTCTTAAACTATGTTAAAATCTTAGGGTTAATAACATGCCCAAGTGTTCAGAAGACCATAGCAAAATGTTCTATGAGAGACAGGAAATGGGAAAATACTGCAGTTGTAAGACCTGCAGTGCAGCAAATAGACAAGGGCCATGTCCTGCCCCACATCATGTCATGTCCCACACTCCATTACCTAATAAGGCAATAGAGGGTAAGCGGACTAATAAGAATGTAGTCACATGGAAGTAATAGTACTAAAAGAGTGTTAGAAGAATCAGTAAGAACCTCCACAGGAAAATACAAGCATCCAAATGAGCTTCCTTTGTTAAAAGGGGTATAAAAGGGAAGAACACATGTTACTAGGAGTTCCTCCTCCCTTTGGTACTGGAGAGAGACAACCCCTTTGCTGATGTGTCAACAAAGGATTAAAGGAAGATTTCTTGTCTCTGGTGGCTCATTGAGTTGTCTCTGGGCAAGAATCAGATATCCCATTTTTGGCCTATTATTAGATTCTGGCACCTCCATTTAAAGAATTGTGGGTAATCTGAAGTAACTTAAAGCAGTGGCTCTTAGCTTAAGGGAAGGAAAGGAAGGCTAGAGAAAGGGGAAGAAGCTTGCCTGAGGCCCTGTAAACCAAATGAGTCTGATGAGTTGCATTTGGTCTCTGTCTGAACATAAATTATGTTTATAATGCTATGTTTGGAAAATTTATAAATCCCAGGTAATTGAATATTTGCCATGAGTTTCAGGAATTGTGATTCTCTTAAATCATTAGGTAAGCACAGGTAAATTTTCTCCTTTTGATCATGTCCGAGCCTACCAGACGATGCTAATCTTCGTTTCATAGCCAAAGAGCCAGTGTTGTCCAAAGACACTTCCTTGGTCATGTGGCCAGCATGATTATATGCTGAGGTGCACAAAACGCTCTTACCTTCCAACCAATTTAGGCAGTACCTATTTACCCACTTTCATTTTTACATGCTTTCAAACTGCTAGGTTGGTAGGAGCTGGGGCAAATAATGGGAATTCACCCGATTATGCAGCATCTAGCATCTTGAACTCAGGCTGACAACCTTCTGGCCAACAAGCCCAGTGTCTTAACTTCTAGGCCACCATGCCCCCTTAAATCCTTAAGATAGTCAATACTGGTAGTTAGGACAGATGCATTAATATATTATTCACCCATTTTCTTTCTGTATATATATCAGATATATAGAGGAGAAACTAAGATACATCTATTGGTCCTTGTACCTCCCAACTATATCTCCTTTCCAATGTTTATGATCAGCATAGCATATATGTGAAAACAGCCAACATACATCAATCATATACATACATGAAAACCACAAATCACAGATCAGTGTAACGAATGCACTTCAAATGCCATTCTTCCAGAATGTATTTAGTTGTGAAAATAATTTACATTTCAATCTTGCCAAGATCTGTATAAAATAATAATGATTCTTCATGGATATCTTTTCCACAAATTTAAAAGCTGAAATCCAGGGTTAAGGATGGTCACTCCCCAGGTTAAATATTACCTTTCAAGTATCTCTGTCCCACAATGTGCTGGGCATTAGGAAATCCAAGATGGGCATACATATGAGCTACATGGAAATGAAAGTTTTCGTAACATAGTATGATATAAAGCAACAGGAAAATGGAGCCAACAGTGGCCATCAGCTGTAAAAAAAGAAAAATAAATTGAAATGACCAAAAGCTTTCTATAGTTTTCTCATTTCTTTAACTGATTCCCACTTCTTCTTTTTTCTTGAAAAGTATACATATATCACTAATGGGTAAAGGCCAATGGACTGCTTTTCTGGATATAGTTCTCCATCTCAAGGACTTCTGTTGAACATTCAGCTCCTGGAAGTAGGTTGCATAAACACCAAGATCGCTTTCTGATTTCATAACAAGAGAGCAACTGCGGTGATTCCTCTGAATGATGGATAGAAGCCTTTATCATAATTGATGTTATCATTCATTATATTAATGTTATCTGTGGCCCCATCTCACTTTAATGAGTTTAGCTTGCTCTACCTGATATGGCAGAAAAGGCATATCATGCTACAGATACTATCAGTCAAGGAATGCCGGCTAGTAGGGTCCAGGAGAAGAGCCTTTTGTCATGGCTTCCATTATTTGGAACACCATGCCTCCCAAGTTGAGATCCTCTTCCTCCCTTTTGGGTTTCCAAATGAGCTCTGCCAGTTAGCTTGAGGCTCCATTGGGAGTTTGGCATTATAGAGATGGTTGTTGGTTTGTGTCTTGCTCCCCTCCTTTCATCTTTTTATTTTAATTATATTTTAATGTCATTATTTTTCTTTATTGTTTTATTTTTGTCAATTGTGAGGCACCTGGAGTGGTTTCCAATATTGGCAGCATGTAAATATGATAAATACATTAAATAATGAACTTTAGGTTTTTTTTTTAATTATCCCTGACTTTGCAGGACAACAAAGATTTTGCTTCCTGGATACTTCCAGGGATATCTTATAGAATTTTGGCTGTTAATCACAAAAATAACCTGTAATTTAACCTATCACATAGGTTTTATAGAAATCTTTTGTTTTTGCAAATACCCTTCAGTACCTGTTGTATATGCTGCACTCATGAAAGAAACACGTGAAGACATGGAACTATTGTTGAAGCACATCCAGTACATCAAGTACAACTGGAATATCTGTGGAGTTCTAAAAATAGTGACTATGCTGCTTGGATTGCAGCTTGGTTATATCAAATACCTTATATATGCAAATGGGACAGCCATGCAAGAGCGTAGCATTTCATTAAAAAGAAATTAACATTCTGAAATAATTTGGTTTCAAGACAGAAAAGTTTTCACCAGGACATTGCCTGAAAAACGGTATTAGGGCAACTGGAATTCATCAATGCTGGCTGACTATTGTAAGATAGTCTATTATAAGATGCATCAGATAATGAGTACAAATGAGAATCAGCAGCAAAACACTTTTAGCCCTGTTGAACTCATGCAACATGTTGGAAATATGCTATTAAATACATTATATTCATTAAAAGTTAATTTCATATTTCTCAAGATTCCTATGTGATACAGTCATTCTGAAATTATATTTATATTCAGTTTGAAGAGGTCTATCATAATCACCAACAGATTTTCAGGAAGCAAACCTTTGGACAAAAATTTGTCATCCAGTAAAATACTGGTTGATACTGGTTGGGATTGACCAGATTCACGTATTACAGACTTCCTACATTGGCTTGAAATCTTAATGCAACCCACATGATTATGGGACAATTAAAACATAAGTAAAGGAATTAAACTCTGGTACAAATTGACACAGATATTGCACAAGTCTCTAATTGGAGGTAATCAAAGGAAATAAAGTAAATAGGGCAGAGATTAAGGAAAAGATTAAGAGACGTATTATTAAACAGCTTTAAATCAGAATTGGTCCCACAGAGTGAAGAGGCAAAAAATTAAATTCAGAGTTAGGAAAGATATGAAAAGCTGTGAGCCTATGCAACAAGACACACACTTGCATAGAAAAGAGCAAGTAAAATAAATTTAGTCTGGAGTCAGCAAAAAGAAAAGAAAACAGCCTAGAAAGAGGAAGTACAAAGGAGTAAGAGACAAAGCTTTAAAGCAAGAGACAGAAAGCTTGTTTGGGAGTACACAAGTAATAAAAGGGTGAAAGTAGCTAAAATCCCATTGTCTGCAACCAACAAGGGGAGAGGGCACATTGGAGTGTGAACAAAACTTAGAAATGTCAATTGACAGCTTGGTCAATGTGGGCAAGTTTCTCCAGGAGGAAATCAGCCATTGATTGATTGGTAGATGACTGAGACTTGAAGAACTGGAAAAATGAAGCTGGCTGAATTCAGACAGGCCACAATGAAGGATGTCCAAGAGGGATTAAACAGTCAGCAAGAGGCTAAAAGTGCTCTATGGGACTTTTGCAGTGTCAGGATAGCTGTAGGCATTTTGAAAGGAAGGGAAAAGAGCTGGCTTGTTTAAATATATACCAAATTTTACAAATCTATTACACCTTCAATGAGACCGCTCAGCCTGTTGTATACAAACTGAGGAAGCTTTTCTACACATATTAAAAAGAGATTAATTGAGTTTAATATCTTAGAGTCCTTTAAAGGTATTTTTGTATCTGTGTAATACTATCTATTTCTGTGTATCTGTATGGTTACTACTAATACAAGTCATAAAGCTGTTCTTGTGTTCAAAACTAGACATTGTTTTTTCCCCTCTCATTGAATACCCCAGGAAATTGATCCTTATTGTCATCACGCTAGTTAAAGATTTATTTAAAGTGAATTATATAGGAGCTGAAAGGATTCTAACTGGAAGATCTCTGAAGAAAGTTTCTCAAATGCAGAACAGGTTTTGAATACTAATGTAGATTTGTTTAGTTTCATTTATTTTATGAAGCAAGGTTTTTTAAGTTTCCCTGCAAGAAAAGATAGAGAAACACATGGATAGTTTTGTTTTAGACAGAGTAACTGCAATCTGTTTTCTCTATATAATACAAGAATGGGCCATTCACACTTGTTTTGTACAGGTCACTGATAAGCTAGTTTATCACATATTTGCAGGCAGCGGCTGGCAATTTATCTGAAGCCAAACAATATCACAGCTAAAAAATCTCTACCTTCTACAATGGTTCAACTACCTATCAGTTCAGCTTAGTCTTTTTAAGCATGACAAATTGTGTTTTTTAATCACTGTGTACATGGTTATCAGCAATGAGCTTTTGTAAAAGAGAAAACTGTTTGAAAGAAAACCACATTGAATAGAGCTTTTCTATGCTTTAAAATGGGTCATAATGTATTGTTTTTTCTGAAACTGTTGGATCGGTTCAGAAAGTTGAGATATTTATATATTCATCCTAGGGATAGTTTGAAATATATTGTCTGCTTGTTTGCTTGACTTGAACACTGCCTGACTCCAGTTGACTCTGTGTAGTTCACAGAATAAAAACAAACAGTTTTTATTCTACATAGAATTAAAATAAAAAACAATGAACAAGATGGTACATCTGGCCAGTAACATACAAATACAATGCAAGAGGCTCCAACACCCCAGCCTTAAGCCTGGGAGAACAGCCAGACTTTAAAGTCTTCCTTCATCTTACATCAAAAGAGACATTTATATTGCATTTGTAAATGCTTTTTCTAGGCAGGCCATGTGGGATCTGTATTTCATCTTTAACTTTCTTAAGGTTTTAGTGGTATTATGGGTACACTATTGCCAGAATGACCTAAGATACAATGGTCTGAAGACATTGAACTGAAAGGTAAGGGATATGGCTCCATGAATGTGTGTTTATCTCATGCAAACACAGGTCAGTGGTTGAGCAATGGTCTTTCTACATCAAATCTATTGCATCTCTAAAGAGGACTGAGAAAGTTTCTTATAGAAAAATCCTAGAATATCAATTCTAGTCAGTATGTGAGAAGGAGAGATCAGAGAAGGATCTTTTCTGGCTGGGGCAAGCTCAAATAATCTTCTACAATAGCCTAGCCTCATATCTTCCTGCAAAATATATCCAAAATGAGATTCTCAAATCTCATGTGTTTCCAATCTACTTGTTCATGAAATCCTTTGAAACTTCATGAGAAAAGGCCAAGAGTCATAAGATTTTGCCATTTTTTAATGCTTTTTTGTTTAATTATTTGAACCTAATCTGGCAAATCACTGGAGATGAGCTCTGTAAGGGAGATGGGCAGTTCAGAAATGTGAAAAATAAAATAATCAGTGGACTGATTTGATATAAAACAATATCTTATACTTATGAGCAGACCTTATTAGAGTTTTGATCTGGTTTAGCTACATAAGCTCTTTGTTGTTTTCTGTGTGTGTTGGACTATGGCTTTTATCATCCTCAGCCAATACAAATAACAGGTTGTTGGCTGTGAGTGGTAAGAAGTATAGTCCAAACTCATATAGAGAATGATAGGTTTGAGAAATATGTCTGATAAGAACTGTAAGAGTACCCATAACCTAACCCAATATTTACAACGTACATGGTTATAAACATGTCATTTTCTAATAGCAAGTCTGTCCATCTATCTACCAGAATTGATTGATAAGACAAGAATCAACAATTATGAAAGAAAACACTACTCAAAATAACAAATATGAGCTGGAGTAGAGTTAAAACCCCTGTCCTTACTATGCCATGAATGCTGACTATTTATGGAAGTGGTGAAAATTGAAGTTTGGGTAAGGAATAAAAAAGGTCAAATGAAGGTACAGCTTCATCATGACTATCTTAAACATTTCATGCATTTCAGTATCAAATATAGCCATTTTAGACATCAAGAGAGGCCTGGGTTACTTCTAGATCTGAGGCACAATAAAAATGACAACACTTTAAAAAGTGTTCCAAATTAAGAGCCAAAACTTTAGAATTCTTAAAAAACAGGAAGTGATTGAATTTGAGGCATTCTTTAAACTTGAGGCTCAGACGTGTAGGCTCTTTTGTCCCCATTCCCCCACCTCTGTAACTGTGACCCATAATAAAAAGTTTTAGGTACCTTTGGATAAAGAGATTCCCCTATACTATCCATCACAGTCCCACATCCCAGCAATGGTCACTTACCTCCCATTTGCTCCACTTAGAAGGTGACGGTTTCTTAACCCTCTGGGGAAGATAAATTTCACCGACTTCTCGAGGACCTGCCAGGCTCCCTGTTGTCTGCTTCCGCTGTACTATAACTGATTTCATTTTCCTCCGTGCTCTCACATGCTTCTTGTTAGCCAGCTTTTTACTCCAGTGAAGCACTGTCTGCATCCTCCTCCTCTTGTATCTCCCATTCAGACTTCATACCCAATCCCTGCTCTTTTTTTAACAATGCTTCTTGCTCTAATTTATGGGCAGCAAGGAAAATAAAATATATCGTTCATTAAGGAAGAGAGAAAAGAAACACCAGATTCATTATTTCCCTCTTTCCAGCAAGATTCCTCTACTTTTTCTGGGCAACAGAAAACTTTCTAGCTTCTGGGAAATCTCTTGCTTGAGATAGACATAAAATGATGAGTATAATCAAACTGTCCTGCCCTACAAGGGAGATGATTATGCTTTCAGCAAGATTCTAAATTGTCCACATTTATTAAAGCCAGAAAGTTTCTGTGTGACATTTCTCAGTTTTCCTCTTATTTCTTAATAAATACCAGGGTTTTTAATTGGAGCAATCAATTAAATGACAATTCTAAGTCAAAAACTCATTATATATCAGTGAAAAGGAGATGTGAACTATTTTAAAGAAATGTAGTTTTCCATCAAAATAAAAACAAGCTTTCCCTTGGGATGTATAATTGTCAAAAGTAGAATAATGTAATAGCCATTCCATTAAAGTTCTGATAAGTATGTATGTATGCAGTCATACATAATACTTCTAACTACATTGCTGTACCAAATTAAAATTGAGATGTAAGTTTTAATTATTACTATATACTTTCAGAGTCTTGGATATTTTAGGGAAACACTACAGGACATTTAAGACCATAATTACCCAGTTTCTATTTCTTTATTCAATTTCTGTAGTCACACATCTCAGACAAGTGACCTTAAGCAACAAACAATCATAAAATACATTTAAACCAATACAAGCACCATACAAAAATAAACACATAGTAGCCAAGTATTTTTTCAGTTACTTATAGATTGCTGTTTTACAACCTAGAATGAAGCAAATTAAAATGTCTTCAAATCTTCCATATTGAAGACCAAACTTGAAATTTTTAAATATTGCTCTTATGTATTTCTTTACTATACTCTCTTCCAATTGAATAACAGAACTCACTGACAAAAACAATTTAGTAACTGAATCAATTACCTAATGAATGGCCAAAAAGCAGATTAGCATTTTTCAGACTAATATATCGTACTGAAAAGCAATGTGAATTGGAATAAAAGTTGAGGAGAAGGCAGGGTACTTATGCAAATATATGTGACATGTGAGACAGCTATGACATAACTTTCCATTGAACAACTGTATTAAACACTCCTTGTTTAAACGAGTTCCTAAAACCTTTTGATTTGTTCAAATTAGGCAACTTCCCCATTGATTGTACTGATAAAATTTATTTGCTAATTGTGAAATATGTAATGGAGCATCCTGGAAATCATAATGCTTTGATATTTCTTTGTTCTTTTTTGAATCCTGATGTTAAATTTGTGTTCATTAATTCTTTTGAGAAAATCTGGCCTGTTATTCTTATTAGAATCCAGAGTGGCATTGCTGGAAAACAATGGCACATATTAATTTGTGGAAGGACATGTGAAGTTGCCTTTAATTTTGGATGTGAGGTTATTGGGGCCTGTGATAGTGCTGTTGAAGTAAGTGTTGGTTTCTTGTTGCTCGTGAAATTTCATTACTGGAGATCTTCGGATAGAATGGTTGAACAGCTATCTGCTCTCTCTGCATTCAGTAAAGTGGCAGGTGGGCTACATAGCCTATGGTCCATTTTAAACACAATGATTTCCTGTCCCTCTTTGATTTTTCCTCTTCAAACAACAGTGGCACTTCTTTATTTATTACCCATCCTTCCTTTGGGAAAATTGGTCTCTTCCTTTGCTCCATGTTATTAAACTCACCAGCTCACTTTATTATCTTAACTGCCCTGACCCATGTGTTAGTTGGTTTGTTTTTCTCACACTAGCACCTTCTTCCCAAGGTCCTGGAGTGCAAATGAGCATACTTATACTTTTCTTGGTACCAGACAAAAGAAGATTTGCCATTGTCCTCTTTTGAGATGTCTTTTTCCTCTTCCTAGATTAGCTAACAGTCCTGATATTTTGTAGTCTGACTGCTTAGGTTCCAGACAAAATTAGCCAGATGCTGAATCTGCTGAGACAGTAATATATTCCCTTATAAGCTTAGCTGTATTTACTAAATGTATTTGCTTTTATCAGAAGTTTTGAGTGATGGTAGGAAATTCAAAGATTAGTTTTTCCAACCAAATGTCTTCAAGCTGCACTTAGAATACAACTGGCTAGAATGAGAAATGAGATTTAAGAGGTCCAGTGGGCATTAGAGTGAATAAATTAGACTGTTAAATACTTACTGGCCACAATTGTCCAGGAGACATTATGGACTTTATTTGAAGATACTTGATGAAAATTATTTTGGGAAGAGATTGTTGAGGATGGAACTACTAGGCAGAAGGAGAAGAGGAAGGCCCAGGAGGAGGTACATGGATGCGGTGAGAGAGGATATGCAAGGAGGTCAGTGTGAGTGAGGAGGATGCTGAAGACCGAGGAAGATGGAAACGGAAGATTTGCTGTGGCGACCCAACGGGAGCAGCCAAAAGAAGATTTGAAGATGCTTGATGCTATATGTGGATACAAAATATATTAATCTTCTGCATACAAAATATATTAATCTACAACTGAGTTTTGATCTTCCTTACGTCAAGCAATGGTAAGAAAGAGTGTTGTATAGTGGTTTAAGGCACTAGTCTAAGGCTAGGGAACCCTAGGTTTATGTCTACCATTTGTCATGGAAGCTCACTGGATGACTTTGGCCCAGTCACACTCTCTCAGCTCACAATTTTGTTCCTATGGAAACAAAAGGAAACAGGGAAAACAATGTACACCATTTTGAATTCCTGAAGGATGGAGCTAACAAATAACAAGCATATGGTTTCCTTTTTCAATGGCTAAAGTTAATGACTTTAGCTACTCACTTGAATGCCCAAAATATTTTTAAGAGAAGCTTTAACTAATCATCTCCAATCCATTTTTACAGCACCACATTGAGCATATAGCAACTAACATACAGCAACTAATTACTAAACATGGATTGGATTTATGCAATCATGCAAATGGCCACTGGCTAGTGTATGGTTCAGTATGTCATGCAAATTCAGCTTCAGATGTAATTTATCTTCACAGGAAAAAGGCTGAGCCCTGGAATACCATATATGCTGGAAGGTACTGCTCCCAGTTGTTCACCAGTATTCTATAAGCATACATGACAATTTGCAGGAAAAGTATTTTACCTTTACAATATTCTCCGTATTTGCAAACTCAGTTATTTGCTTGCTTATCCTGTAACAAAACTGCCACTACACAAGAAAAAGACATACAACCTAATGTCAAGCATTATGATTTGATAAGCAATATAGAAGTAAAAGAAATATTTTAGACATCCAAAAAATCCTAAATACAGATAAAGACAAGTGCAGTCTTTTCATGACTTGATACCTTTAAGAAATGAACCATGTTATGCTAAAATGGATGGGTTTCCCAGAAAACTGATTCATAAATGACCCAACCCCATTTTTAATTTAAGTCTCGTGGAGTGTGAAAAACTCCCAAGAAGTCAATATTGGCAGTATTAACATTGGAAAGTTCAGAAGATAAATGCATTTTGAAAGGACTGGGTATTTTCAGGACAATTTGCTTTTTTCAGTATTGCTTTTTTAAAGAAAGTGAATTTCTCAGGTACCGTTTGCCGTTTTACAAATGCAATCTTATGCTCACAACATTCGGTTTTACATGAACACCAGACATACTTAAAATTCTACCTACTTCTTTGATGGTGGGGCAGTTTTACAAAAGGGAAATAAAAGGAGTAAAAGAGCAATCTGGTTTATGTTACTAAAGAAAAGAACAAAGGGCACGTTTCC
Organism: Acrochordus granulatus; assembly: GCA_032468055.1. Classification (NCBI taxonomy): domain Eukaryota; kingdom Metazoa; phylum Chordata; class Lepidosauria; order Squamata; family Acrochordidae; genus Acrochordus; species Acrochordus granulatus. The sequence continues at coordinate 44,419 of JANHZU010003423.1, forward strand.
CACATTGCAATTAACCCTAACAGGCAGGATCCGAGGCCTGGGTAAAGCCAACTCGCCTCGCGACGCGCCTTACGCTTTTCAGATCAGCTGCCCAAAAGGGGAATTGGAAAATAGGGGCGGAGCTTACAGCGGCGATTCCGCACGAGTTTCCCCGATCAGTGTTTTTTTCGCCCCACTTCTTATTGGTCGGCGGAGAGCGCAGGGAGAACCGCCTCTTCGTGACGATTGGCTGAGCTTCCGAGCAGGGTCCCGGATGTTGAGACGTTACAGACGGGTATAAAGGGCTCGTGGAAGGCGGGAGAGGATGCAGTTTTGAACTGGCGCCGCCGCAGAAAAGCGGTAGTCGAATTACTGAAAAGTAGCCTTCCTTGATTGGCCTAAACGTTTTCGAATTGCCTCTTCGTTTCTCATTCCAGGGGGTGGACAGACATCATATAAAATGGTAAGGTAGCGATGAGGCTCAAAGGCAGAGACGGGAGGCACGGGGCGGGGGCACCCGGCCGAGCTCGAGGGCTCTTCTCCCTCAAGGCGCCCTTCAGGAGCGAAAGAGCCGTTAAAGAGCTTGTAAGTCTCGTGGTCCCAACAGAATTCAGGATTGAAAACCTTGGGGAGGGGAAGCAAAGAAAAGGCGCGGTCGCCACGCGCGCCCTACTGCGGTGGTCGAGCGTTGTACGGCTCGTAAGGCGCATGCGCTCCCTATGTGGGCTAGGGATGGCGGTGGGCGCGTGCGCGGCGGATATTTCGGCAGAAGGCGGAGCGTCTGCTCAACGCGCATGTCTTGTCTGCGCGCTTCCGAGGCTCTTGAGTTTAAATCCTGAGGAATGGCGTCTTTGCAACTTCAGTCGCTGCTAGAAAAAGAAGCTCCCTTTCTTCCGTCTGTGGCGGCGGAGCGGGAAAGAATATTATGGCCCTGATAGAGGCTGACGTTTCACATGTCTTGATTGCCTTTCATTGTCCCCTGTGGATTTAGGCTGGAGGGAAAGCTGGGAAGGACTCTGGAAAGACGAAGACTAAGACGGTATCCCGTTCTCAAAGAGCCGGTTTACAGGTAGGTAGGAATGTGGAAATTTAGGATGACTGGTTTTACTATGTTAGTACACTTTGCATGTTCTGGAAAGGGAGGAAGTTGAAATGCTCCTCTCCAGCTTGTTTCGGTTTAATTGGTTGTTGAGATTTTTTTTAAAGCTACAGAGAAGGGTTTTTCCTACCTTCAAGATAATTAAAAATGTTGAATATAGCTGTCTGTCAGGGTAGATTTTAAAACTCCCAAGTATTTATTTGGATGTTGAGATTTTTTTCTTCCGTGCATAGTTTCCTGTTGGTCGTATTCACCGGCACCTGAAATCGAGGACAACTAGTCATGGGCGTGTGGGAGCTACAGCTGCTGTGTATAGTGCTGCTATCTTAGAGTATCTCACAGCTGAGGTGAGAGCTTGGACAGAAACAAAAAGCATTTTATATTATGAGACCTATAGGTTGCAGTAGTATTTTATCTTTTATCTCAGTACAATATATGTATTTGAGATTTCTTAATGGTTTTGTTCTGAAAGACAGGATATAGTTATCCAGAAATAGCATACAAGTGATATAAGAAGGTGGATAAATAAAAATATTGTTTTAAATGTTCCTAAATATTCTTCCTTTCTCATAGGTGATATACTTTAGCTACCTTGAGATAAGAAAGGAAGTTCAGTTAAAAAAACAAATCCCAAGCTGCAATTCAAAAGGGGACTAAAAAACAGTGTGGTGTGTGAGCTCTGAAAGTGCTGAGCAATAACTTCCCATAAACTGTTGGTGTTGGTTATTAAAAGCTAGGAGGATGTAGCATGCCCAGCAATTTGCAAGGAACTGGAATAGAGATACAGAAGCACTCTTCTTGAGAGAGATTTTGTCCTATGTATGTATAGATATATGATGTGAATGAAATAATATGACACTTCAACTTGGACAGAGGCAAATGAGTGTAACTATTCATAGGATTTTGGGTTTCAACTCTATGGGGCCTAAAAATCTAAAATTGGACAATGAGTCAACTATCTCTTAAAATAAAGATGATTATCTGGGATACTGATTTGTCAGAAAATGGATGATGATAAAAATGCTATCAGAACCTGGACAACTTAAGGGGGAAGCATCTTGGATTACAGTTGAGATTGGTAGGATGGAAATGTCTTGTTTTCTGGATTGGCTGCATTAAAATGATGCCAGTTTGATGAAATGAAAATGCATGAACTGGATAAATTTTGCTAATTTCAAATTCAAAATAAATCCTCACATTCTGGATTTCTACCAAATTGTTCAGGATAAGCCACAGTTTGGCAGAATCAAAATCTTAAATGTTTTAGCTATCCCAAGTTTTGGATTAAAAAATATGAAGTATAGGGAAGTCCTAGTGTCCTCTCCCTTCTATAGCTCCCATTGCAGCATATTCCCCGACTCACCTGTTCTCTGAATTTCCATTTCTTCCCTGCAGTCAATAACATTGGCTTTTTAGTATCCCAAGTCACTTGTCCATCTTGATTCAAAATGCAATGGGCTAATTGCCCTAATGACATTTCAAAGCTCAGATGTACCATGCCATTTCCTATACTCCAAGCTCCTTTCCAGCATTCCTGATATATTCAAGGAGGACGGACTGTCAAGCATCAGATGTGGGGATCAGCCTCCTTAATCTCTCAGTAGATTATTGCATCCTGAGTGAAGTAATGGATGTCTGGCATTTTACACAGAGTGTTGCAGTTACAATTTCTGTCTTATCTCTATAGGTTCTTGAGCTGGCAGGGAATGCATCTAAAGATTTGAAGGTAAAGCGGATTACTCCTCGTCATCTGCAGCTTGCAATAAGAGGTGATGAAGAACTGGATTCATTAATCAAAGCAACAATTGCTGGTGGAGGTATGTAATAATTTTACTATTTTGTGGCATCTCTAGTTAATGATGCTTTGACCAATAATTCTGTGTCTCTCCTATCACTTCAGTGGATAAATATTTTTCTTTTTCTTTTCTTTCAGGTGTAATTCCACATATTCATAAATCTCTCATTGGAAAAAAAGGTCAACAAAAAACAGTTTAAAGGGTTATCTGTTAGAACTTTCAAAAACTCTAATTGTCCATTGTTAGTGGATTTCCAGTGGACTTCATTTGTGAAATACAATTTTGCCTTTAACCTTGAAGATGGAGCCCATCAAGCTTTCTAACCAAAATTCTGCGTTGAAGTCTTAATCTTATTTAAATGTTACATGGCTTCAGAGAAGCTATTGTCTGTAGTGGTTCTTGACTGTTTTAGATTGTTGGATTTTAATGGGATTCTTGACATTGTTGCTGATCTGTAATTTTTAATGCTTCAAAGTACATTTATTCAATTATACTGTGAAATTTAACTACAATCAGATTTGGACATCAGCATTGCTAATTAAATGAAATTATAAAAACTTGAATTACAAAGCTTTGATGTCACTCTCTTGTAGTTAAGAACAAACAGTTCCAAAAGAGTAACAAAAACAGCATTGTTTGTGGTTTTTGTACAGAACTTTAAGTCTGGTGAAGGAGTTAAATAAATTAATGGATTGCTTTAAGGCAGTATGTTTGAACCATTTTTAAGTTGCTGAAAATGAGAATGATTAGTTGGGATCAAGTTCTTGAAAAACACTTTAGAAATAAGCTATATGTTTGTATTGTTTGCTTAACTATTTGATCTCCATTTCATGGAAGCCACTTTCTTCCTTAATGAATACTAACGTGCATTTAGTATGCTAGCACATCTGGAATAAAACCATTGCAAAACTGCTCTGAGACAAATCACTGCCAAAGGAATCACATTACACCATATGACTTGAACGGTTTGGGTTGAATATGTAACCATAAGCATTGTGACTTGTATGTCATTTTGTCTGACCTAGGGTATGATCCATGATGTGCCTTGTTTTAATGTTCAAAACTAATCTTCCATATTGGTAGCTATGTTGCTTCAGCTGCCAACTGAAACAAGTATTGAGATAAATACATCCAGTTCCCAAACTAACATGCTAAATTTGACATTTCCGATTTCACTTAGTGGATATACTGAGTTAATGTGGATACACTATTACCTGAGTGTAAGACCCTCGTCTCCCTTATTCCACTCCACTTACCAAAGTATGCATGCCTTAGAATGTTGTAAAATTTCAGAAAACCAACTAGGTTTGGTTACTCATGTCCTAAGTATGCTGGGAAGAGGGGCTGTATTACTTGAATTACTGTATTTCTTTGTTAACCCTGTATGTCATAAAATAGATTTTTAATTTGTTTACAGAAAAATGTACGTTCCAAGTTTATTATATTAAAACCAAATCATAAGTGCTTCTACAGAGCATCAACTACTTTAGACTTGGTTTTAAAAAATCTTAAAATTTTAAGGTTTTAAAAAGTCTTAAATGCCAGTAGTTTTTAAACCATGATAGTTATATTGGCACTTCATTTTAGCTAAGTTGGAAAAATATTTACTTACATGTTTCAGTGGGCACATATAAATAAAGTTGCTGGAAAATAATTGTGTTGCTTACTTGAGAGAAGCAAATAACGAACAGCTTTGATTTCAGCATACAGTAATGTGGGAAAGCCTTCTGAGCTGCATGGGGTGAGCCACAGGTCTTGGTACTTATAAATATGGCTTATTAAGGCCAACTGCTTTGCCAAGAAAAAGTAAAGGGGATGTAGCAACCACCTCAATATAATTCTTGGGTTGATGGGAGTTGGACAATGGATCCTTAATATTTCCTAAGTTGATGAAATAGACTATGATTCCTAAAATACATTGTGAAGAATTGGCTAATAAACGGCTTAAAGTGTTAGAAAAGGTGATGGTTACTGCCTAAGCTGCTCCCTGGCATTTACTATCTTATTTCAAGAATCAGGGATAGTTTTGGAGAAATTTCTGGGGAGCTGAAAAATGAAGCTTTCCAGAAGTAGTACAAAGTCTTACATTTCCTGTTAAGAATAAGCAAAGGCTGACTAAACAGGAATGCGCATGGCGTGCAATCAACTGTAGAACCTTTTTAAAAGTGAATTTGTTCAAAATTCCAGTCGCCGTCGAGCGCGATAGAAAAGCCTCCAGGGCGGGCCGCCGGCTCTGCGGGGAACCGATCAAGCAGCGCGCCCTTCCCGGCGTTTCGGTCTCGCTAGGCCCGGCGCGTGCGCAGACAGCCCCGCTACCGGCTGCCCAGCTTCCCGGAAGCGAGAGGAGAAGTAGCGGCTCCGCTCTTCGTCGGCCAAGGCGCCTCGGGGTCTCGGGCCACGACGCTTGCGGACCGCGGCCCCGGCGGAGAGAGGACGATGTTCCGGAAGAGTGTCGGCGGCAGCGGCCGAAAGTGAACCGGAGGCCGCGCAAGGGAAGCCGCCGCTGCCGACTCAGCCCCGGCGCCCGGTTCCCTCGGCGCCCGTCCGGCTGGCCCCGCCGCTCTGGCCCCGTCAGGCCCCTTTTCTCTGCGCTGCGGCGGGCGGAGGCGGCGGAAAGAAAAGCCCATGGAAGGGAACCGGGATGAGGCGGAGAAATGCATCGGCATCGCACGAGAGGCCCTGGAAACCGGCAACCGAGAGCGGGCGCTGCGCTTCCTCCATCAGGCCCAGAAGCTCTATCCGACCGAGACAGCGAAAGGTGAGCGCGGGCCGCCCTCAGGCTAGCGGGGGCCCCGCGGGGCCGCCGCCGCTTGACACCCCTGCCTCGGTGAAGGCGGAGGGACGGCCCGAGCCCGGGCGCGCGCTCCCCCTCGTTGGTGGCTCGGCCCGGAGGATCGGCCTTCAGGCCGGGGAGGGGAAGGACAGGCAGACGCTTCGTGCGGTGTCTTAGGCGAGCTGCCTTTGTTGACTCCCCCGCCTAAACTGTAAGCCGCAGCTTTCTCAAACTAAATGTTGCTTATTCACCCAGTACCGTACCGTAAGCCAATTATGGTTTAGTGAGGTGCGTAACCCAGTCTTGTTATCACTGCTACTCCCAGTGCATATGCAGACAGTTTATGTGTTTGTCTGTTTATTTATCTGTTTTGGATTCTAAGAAGGATTTGGATCACAGAGGATGGCAAATGCATCTTTCTGAGAAACCATACCTGATTTTAATCACACTAATGCATCATGTAAATTAATTTAGTAGTGGCTGGAGTGACCTTGTGAGATCAGTCTCTAGTAAAGCTCTGCAGGGCTGCAGATATTATTCTAGAAAGTTGCTTTAAAGCACAAAGATAGTGACTGCCCACAACTCTTTAAAGCAGCTACATCTTTCCCCAGGATTTCATAGTTGCTTTAAAGAGTTGAACATAGGTATTGTCTTTATATGACCCCCATGTGCTCCAAAGTGTATTTTTGAAGTTGAATTCAAACCATTTTTATCCCAAAGGGAAGCTTGGCTGAGAGAGTTGCTTACTTTAGACTGCATAGCAGGTTCACATTTAAACTAAGTATTCCCTTGTGAAGAAATTCTGTCATCACGTGGTCTCGTAATTTATATACATGCTTGTTATAGTATTCCCTTTTGAGATAAGGAACATTATGCAAAGAGTTAAGTTGTAGTAAATAAATTTAAGCCATGAAAAAAATAAAGGGAGATGTAACTAAATCTAGTTTACATTAATATCCTTCACTATACATTACTATACCTTTCTGTCATTGCAAACAATTTTTCCTTGTACTATGTCCAGATATTAATTCAACCCTTTTAAAGTCCTCCCCTTCCTGGCCACCTATTTACTCTTCATCAGTGTACATCCTAAATGCATTTTATACACTTGTGTGTATCTCCTAATTGATAGAATGCAGGCAAAAGCATATTGGCTTACAAAATAATCTTCAGATTAGAGATCATAGCTTGCATAAATTAACATGAGCATAAAGGTAAAGGAGACCCTGCCAGTCGTGACCGACTCTAAGGTGCGGTGCTCATCCCCGTTTCCAAGCCGAAGAGCCAGTGTTCATCCTGGGATGGCTCCATGATCATGTGGCCGGCATGACTGGATGCCTTAAGGCGCACGGACACTGTTACCTTCCCGCTGGGAGGGGCGGTACCTATCTATCTCCTCGTGCTTGCACGCTTTCGAACCGCTAGGTGGGCAGGAGCTGGGGCGGAACAGCAGGCACTCACCCTGCTGTGCGGCAACGCTGGGTTGCGATCCCAGGCTGCCGACCTTCCAGCCGGCAAGCCGAGGTTTTTAAAACAGCTGTAATCTTTTTAAAATGTTCACATGGACATGTGTGTTGAATTCCTTGTGTGCATTTAATAAAAACATTTTGTAAGAAGTGTCATGTCCACAAAATGATTCTTAATATAATGTACTAATTTCTGTTGATGCACAGCTTGCAGTATATATTTTTCATCAGGACATCTTCATCAAAACATTTGGAAAAGTGAAAATTAGAAAAAATCCTTTTTCCCCTTCCTTTTATCTTATGCATTGCTTTAGATTAACCCAGCATTCTCATTTGAGGCACAAATGGCCAGGCTCATATCCCATTTCAGGCACTTATGCAAAGATCTGCAGTAACTCTCTGGTGATGACTCTAATGCTGTGAGAGATGGAAGCAAAGAGATGAGGACAACCAGTAACAAGGAACTTAGTTACAGCAACAATGGGTACACTACTGGAAAAGTTTAGGATGGATCATCACTGAGAAAATCAGTGTGGTTGCTAAGAGTGGATAATGACTTAATTAGTCATGTCTGTGAAGACTCTCACTCGTCCAGGGTAATTGCATCGCAACAAAGTTTAAAAAACAGGCATCTGGAC
>JANHZU010003423.1:85571-103999 GCA_032468055.1 Acrochordus granulatus
AGAGTGATCACAGTTCATTGCAGTTGCTCTGAAAACAATGCCTGCTTCTGGGATGGAGTCACACAGCCTAGAGATCTTCCAAAGGTGATCAGTGGGGAGGAAGGTGTGGGGCCCTGTAGAATGGGAAGTAGGCCCAAGGGCTATGGAAACCCATGAGAGAAAGCAGGCCCATCCCGTGGAGGACGGGATGGTAGGGATACAAGCAGGGGGGACCACTGCAGCATCCCTGCAATTGGTTGTTAGTGATCAGATCATTAGTACCTTTTTGAGGGCGGGTCCATTGTAACTTTGGAGGGTTGCTAAGTGATCAGTTATAAGTCAAGGACTAGCTGTAGTATATTTGGGAATAGCTTCCCTCAGAGATCATCTTAGTACCCTCATTATTGGCCTTCTGAAAACGGATGAAAATACAATTCTAATGGAGGGCACCTGGGGACTGAAAAGCAGTCAGTCACCTTTGCATTCATATTTATAAAGTTGATATTAATATTGCTGTCTTTTATTGTTGCAGCAAATATTCAAGGTGCTGTATAAGTGTAAGGTAATCCTTATGTCTGGATATAAAAAAGTAACTAAAACTAAACAAATAACACAACAGGTCTAATAATGGACAAGACTGTGTTACACATTTTAAGCGGGATTGACAGAATGAAGATGAAAGGATGGTTTGATAAGACACAAAGCTATCAGGACTAGGGAGTGAAAAATCAGCATGGTAATATAAATTGAAAAAGAAAATAGATCTTATCATATAAATGACCATACAGTATTAGGGTATTTGAATTTAAGAACATTTCCACCGGGTCATTTGTTTTTCAACTTTTTGTTTTGTTTCTCAGACTGACTCATTAAACTTGGTGACTTCTTACACTTCTATGCATACTTTTTTCTTTTAAAATTAACCACTAAAGCAAGCAAATTAAGCTCTCATAAGGTCATTCATAGGATCACTTTACATATTTTACTTTGAAAGAATAAAGCAACAATTCTGCTTGATGGTGTCATCATCCCATACCTCTGCTGATTTCAAAGATCAAAAGTGGTTTCAAATAATTTTGAACAAACCACTGTCCAACTGAAACACTAACCTCATGCCTATTATTTCTACCAGAAAGGCAAATCATTCATTTTTTCCAAAGTTAAAATTCTCCACTCAGCATTTAATCTGAATCAATTCCTCTACCTTTATACTACCTTTCTCATTCACTAAGAGCCTTGTTCCTGCATCATAGAACCTTAATGCCCAATGAGCATCAATGTGCAATATTAAAGGATAACTTAAAAGTCCAAATAACAGCTTTGGGAGAAAGGTTTCATTATGATTGAATCGCCTATGCCGGTTAAGCTAAGGAAGATTGCAGAAATACACTACAGAAGAAGTGAAATTTAGTGTGTTCTGTGACATGCATAGAGTAATTGTGCCCTAATGATTAGCACAGTCTCATTTGCTTTTGGAAAAGGAACATAGGAAACTGCCATTTATCAGGTCATGTTGTTGGGCATTCTAATTGCTAACGCAATTGCTTATATCTCCTTTCAGATCTATTCCTTATCTAGAGATACCAAAGATTGAATCTGGAGCCAATATGAGCAGAGGAGCAACCTATGGCTCATCGTAGTGGGGAAGGTATAATATATCTATCTGTATGTGTTACGTAATCTTTTTAAAAAATATTTCTAAGGCTACTATGGTGGAATTAAATTACAGAAATCAGCATGTTAGCATGAACAATTATTTGTCACCAAACTACTATCCATTTAATTCTAATCAAATCTTCTGTGATGGACATTTCCTTACCAGTTTCCACTGCAATATTTTAATCCATTCATCTGCTTCTACACCAGTCTTCGCATAGAGATAATATGTCCTCATTGGAAATACCAAGCTGTAAAATATGAAATTATAAAAATGCTGTATCACAAATATAAGAAGCTATACTAATTTCCAATTCTAATATTTCATTTTTCCAAAGAAAGTAGGGTTAACAGTATTTATTTTAAAAAATAATCCTACTTCTTTATAGGGTTAGCAATTGATATAAATATTTGAAATCATACAAAGCTGTATGATAAAAAAGAATAATAGCATTAGTGATTAAAAAGTAAAACTGAGAAAAAATTGTTAGCAGCAACAAAGATGCATTCAAAGTGCTCCATTCAAAATGAATTGGAGATATTACCAAATGTGTGGTCTTCCGGGGTATAACTCTCATCATGCCTCACCAAAATATTTGGGGAGGGTCACCAGTTTGGAGAAACCACAGCAAGCATGTCCTGATTTTATTTTTGAGAAACAGTGGAAGATACGGCTGCTTTTTAAAAAAGGTAATCCTTGTTTAGTGACTGCCTCATTTATTGACCATTTGCAGTGGTGGTGATGAAAAATAACTATGACCAATCCTCACATTTATGACTTAGAGATTTACTTAGAGACTGCTTCACTTAACAAACAAGTTGCTGGTACCAATTGTAATTAAAAGAGGACCATTTGTAACTTAAATGCATATTTCTTTATAATTAAACCTACATAATTCAATAGGAGTAAGTCCACTGAGTTGAAAGACAAGTATGGTCCAAGCCAGTGTATCCTAAGGATCAGGTAGAAATAGATAAATCATGAAAGCTGCTGCTGAACATGTTTATTAGGATGGCTAAAACTGCATTACGAATATTCCAGAGAGCTAAGCAATCAAATACTGTGCTGTCATTACATACGTTGCTCATTCTTTACTAAACTAGAATTTTTGGAGTATTATATTATGAATTATATGTATTATATTATGAGTATAATAAATCTCTAGATTTGAGAGATAAAAATATCTTAATTCATGAGAGGTAAGAGTAATTCATGTGGCAGTGGGGTTCTTTCTGCCATGGTAGGAGAAAGGAAATGTGAAGAAGATAAAGTTTTTGCAGAATAGCACTAAGAAGCTTTTAAAGAAAGAAAAGACACACCAGCATACCCCAAGTTGTATTTAAGCCTTGACTTACCAAAAACAATTCACTTTATCCTGGGAATAGTCAAACTGTACTGCTGAGCATTCTGTTAAATCGAGTGCTCTGATTGGCTCTGTGGACTTGAAAAATGTTATTTTTGAAACAGTTGCTCTGTTTTATCATATAAAATAGGTTACCTACCTTGCCCCTATCACAAACACCAAGAAGCAGATCAGTCAATAAGAACCTACAGAGATTATTCTGTACTTTTACTTTGTCCTTCAGTTGCCTTGATTCCTGATGCATCCTCTGGCAATATGCACTTTGTCCTAGCATAAATTAATTCTAATTCCATAGTCCTCCACACATAACAGTTGCATTAGTCTGAAGTATCAACTCATGTATAACCTGGGTTGCATACTGTATATGTAGGTGGAGGGATTCCTGCAGGCATCAAAAACGTCAAGATGTCAGTTGCAACACACAAAAAGGGTTGGGCTTTGGCCACAGTGTTATAGATGATGTGTTGACTTTTATGACCTAAATTCATGCCTACAATGAATTGATCTTCTGTATCTGTCAAGGGACAGTTTCACTACAAGTGGCAACAAGGATGTATATGAATGTGTGGGTATATATGCAGCTATTTTCCTTACGGAAAACAAAAGCTGCAGGGCTCATAAAGTTTATCCAGAAAAGGATTTTATTTAGACCAGAGTGCCTTCCAAACTCATTTTGGGCAGTTTTGAAACCTTTTCCAAAATTCAGCAGTCCAGTTTTCCATTACTTTAAAGTGGGAAATGCCCAGGAAAGATAGTGTATAAAAGTGATTTTGCACAGTTTAAAAAAATCTTGCCACATCTTTTGTGAACAGAAACTGAAAATCTCAACCCAACCAGATGCATATTATGATTTCACATTTGTTGCAATGTTATTGCTTCATGAGATTCTTGACATATAATATATGTCAATATTTATCTCTGATTTAGTTTAGTCATCTTGCACATACACATATGGCACAAGCTATAATGATAATGTCACATGTCCCGTGCATAATTATGTTATTGTACAAATGATGAAATTACGTAGTTACATAATTTAGGATGATAACATCACAATGCATGAGATGTATCACATGCATCTCCTTACCCCATCCTGTGGATGCCCAGCAATCTTAACAACTGTGTAAATCTGCAGGATAAAAATATGATCTTTCTGTAGACTACTGGAAAGACAACCAGGACTGTCTACAGTTCAGGCTATAGGTTGCCCACTAGCAACACTGATTTAATACATTATAAAATAGAAGGAAGAAGAAGTGCAACTGGAAAGAACACACCTGGAAGGAATAAGAGGACCCCAGCAGAAGAAATCCAGACGTGGGTTACTTTTGTTTCTCCTCCAATAGTAACAATTCATAAATTGAATAAATAAAAATAAATTCATTGTCAGGAAAAAGCTATACAGTATTTGTTATTATTGGAGGAGAAACAAAAGTAACCCATGTCTGGATTTCTTTTGCTGGGGTCCTCTTACTCCTTCCAGTTGCACTTGAGTCTTTTGCAATGTATTAAGTCAGTGTCACTACTGGGCAACTCATAGCTTGAGCTATAGTGACTCTGGGCTTCTTTTAAGTACATTGCTATAAAGGAAAGTCAGCCCACATTTTTTGGCCATGCTTTAAAAATTACTATTGATCTCAGAAGTTCACAGGATGTGTATCAACTATTGTGGTGATATCAGTGGGGCAGGGCAGTCTCATTTTATTTTGCAGAGTTGAGGAGTACATAGCAAATAGACTTATTAAACCTTGAAGAGACTTAAACTATTGTGGTGTCCAAGAAAAGGGAAATTACAACACAGAAAATATTTTTGCCACCACATTTGAGAGCAAAATATGGGGCTAAGACAGAATGTGCAGTCTGCATTTCTTAATCCTGCTGTAAAACAGGAGCAGTCACTTACACAATAGAGTTGGCATGTAAGTGTAGTCCTCTAACTGAATTGACACACCATGGATAAAAATGGCTGTGCGTTTGGCAATACTGTAGCTATTCTAGAAACAAGGTGACAAAGAGCATTTCCAGAATCCACTTGACTTCTTTGTTTTAGCTTTCAGTGCTCAACTTCAAAAGCAACAGGATAAAGCACAACTCACCGTCTGATCTTTGTAATATTTCAACTCATTCCTATGCAATGTAAACCACCTAGTTTTCCAGTTCTGAAAGAATAAAGAGAAGGGGCATTGAAAGAAAACCAATATGAGGAGGTTTGAAGAAAAACTTCCTTCTCTTCTTCACGAAAGTCTAATATATATATAGCATCTCCCATATCATTCTAGGAACCATATTGAAAGTATTTAAATGGACAGTAAATGCAACTTGCATCAGCAAGGTAAGAAAGAAAAAAGAAAATAGCTAAATGAGGCCTGGGGATGCAGTAGAGTAACCTTCCGTAATCTAGAACCAGGTGCCATACACATCTGGAAGGCTCCAAGTTGAAGAAGACTCTGTGAGATGAGGTTTAGGGAGCACTGGAAAAAGCTATGAAGTAGGATGAATCAGAAAAAGAGTCTAGAAATAAAGTAGGCTGGAAAAACAGATATAGTACATGAAGAGGAAGAGGATGTTGCAACCATGTCTTATGTGATGTGAAATGTGAACAGAGGAAAAGACAACAGAGGGATCTACATGAAAAAGGAGAAGTGAGATTGACACCACACACAGCTCATAGGAGATTGGAGAAAAGTTAAGGGTGGTCTTGCCAGTGAACTCTCCGAGTGTTAAACCCAGAGCGTGGAAGGAAGCTGAAGGTGGCATTTGATTTTGAAAGGGAAGTGGGAGATGAAGAGACAATTCTAAAAATGGTACTGAGAGAAGAATACGTAAAACAGCCAATATATTTTGGCAGAAATTCTAATAAAAAAACTCAAGATGGCATCCATACACATAATGCACATAAAAAGAGATGTATGCTCCTGCTGAAAACTTTTTTTCAAGCACTTGAATAGATGAAGGTCCACAAAGTATCTCTCTGTTCTGTAGCAAGAAAATGCATTGTCAATAAATATACTATTTGTTTCCTTTTCAAAATCAGTTACCAAAGGCAGTTTCATTTGGCACTCTGCTCCACATAGCTTTCATTAACACAGTATCCCTCCAGGAGCTTTGGACTATAATTCCCATCATACCTATACTGGCAGAGGATTATTTAAAAATCCAACATGCCTAGAGGTTGCCAGGCTAGGAAAGAGCTGCCTAACAATACAGCCATTCTTGATATTGGATAAATATGTACTCCAGACCCTATTTTCCTCACACACACCCACTATAATTTTCAAACATTGCTCCTCAGCATTTTTTAACAGTCCAGCTCTTCATGTTAAGGAAAAAAATACAGAAAAACTTTAAGATTACTTACCTTAACTATTTTGCCTTGCTTTGTTAGATAACCTTCTTTAGTACCTAACTGTAACAAAACAGATTCAAGGTTATTGGGATGGGTGAGAAGGATATTGGGGAACTGGGGAAGGGAGATACAGGCAGAGCTTTATCTCAATCCTGAGCCTTTTCAGAGTTTTGATGTGGGTGACAAAGTAAAAGAGGTTGGTAGCTTTCAGGTTGTGATTTTTTTCTAACTAAGTGAATTGCTCCCTCAGCCATACACCTAAGGTACACATGCAAAAATAATTCCATCAACTGGGGAAATATTCTCTCTGGCAATGTGGATTAAAGTGACTGCTAATTATAATGTACAAGAAGTATATTTTACGTGGGTCAAACTGTAAACAAACAATAGGCAACTAAACATTCTCTTTTCATCAAAATTCATATAGTTCATCAAATTTCATCAACATGAATTTTTTTCATATACAACACCCAATTAGGGCAAAATGCAGTTGGGTCATCTGCTGGCCACTACATCATTGGGAAATCCAGCCATTAACTTAGAATATTGTGTGAAGTAAAGAATCACATTGAATCATATGTTTTATTTATTGAACATAATACATGATATAAACACAGAGGTTGTGTTTTGTTAACCAGATTTAAAATTTACAACACTGTCTGATCCCAGTCTTCATGGATCTGTATGCTCTAAGATACATCAAGTGTTAAAATGTACCATTTGGGGAAGAATGTTTTTTCTCTAAGTTCATCCTTCCCAAAGTGATATTTTCTAGATTTGTCAAGTCTTCTACCCCAAGAATTTGCATCCTGGGATGCTTTCTTCTGAATAATTCACTTCAGCTATAATCAGAATCTTATCCTAACTCCATAGGATAAGATAGTAGGTTACTATATATAAACCTTTCCATAGTAGGTTATGGGAAGCTTTATTTTCTCCAACCAGTAGTCCAGGCAGGAAAAATAAGAACTCACCGATGGGGCACTGGGAATGAGGTCAGTTTCTGTTCTTCCTGTCTGCATGGCTGTGTGGACTCGCACAGATTCATAAATGGATGGCTCTTCTACTTTCCTTGGATATGGATGCTTCAATACAGTCAAGGTCCCTATAAGAAAGAAAGCCCTAAGTCATGCAAAGAAGTGAATTGGAAGCCTGATCTTTTCCATAACAGAATGCACTTAAAAAAATGTGAAACGTGGTCTTAGCCATTACAAAATACCACTCACCACATTCTAGATCTAATTTCGCACCTTACTGTATACTGAAAAAGTAAATACAGTACTTTGATATTTTAAAAAGTATTGCCTATTTGTGTTTTATATTTCTCTCTCATCTTGGACTCACCAAAACCCTGTTGGGATTTCCTTCAGGTCTACCTAACCTAAAATGTACAATCTGCAAAATATGTCAACTTACATGAATACCTAGAAATACCTCTGAAGTTTGATGGATTAAAGTATGGTCTAACTTCCTAACTAAGTAATAAATAAAGCACTGGCAATAAACAGGCTCAATTAGGTGCTAGCACAGAGGTACCTTATCTGATCTCCAAACCTAGTTGTTATTCAGAAAAGAGACTACTAGGAAATCCCAGAGTTGTAGGTTAGTCTGGGAATTGAACAAGCATCCCAAAAGAACATAGTGACCAGCCATTTCTATACCTAGTTGCCTAGAAAACTACATGGTATATTTATAAAATTACAGGTTGAATTTGATTCAAAGGAGACTGCTTATAGTAGTGTCCTTGGTGCTCAATAAGCTTTATTGTTTGCTTGAAAACATTTAATTACTCATCTAGTTAACATCATCAAACAAAGAGTGTGGAATTTGTTTATACACAATAGCATGCCAGTGTTGAGGGGTGGGAAGTTGTCCTTAGTAATTCTATGAATAGGGTACTAATTTCTGCTTGATTGTTTATCTGATACTGATCCCTGCTTATCTGGGTGTTGGCTGCTGGAGAGGATGTGTTCTGCTCTTTTTGTTTCTTTCTTAGATTTATTTATTTACTGTCTCTTTTGAATAGTATATAAATGTGGTTAGTCTCTATATATCTGCTGATGGCTGATTTGTCTGAATTCCCTAGCACTTTTGGATTTATCTGGGATATTCACAGTTTCCCAGTTGAAACTATGGTTGAGTCTGTCCATGTGTTGTGAAATAGCTTTATTTTTTAATAAGTATTTAAAACATGTTCATGTTTAAGTGCTTTTAAATATTATGAATTGTCACAGGAATAGCTGTATAGTATCCATTTGATAGAATGCTAAATTAAGCCCTACCTCATATTATAAAGGAAGATTTAACATTCAAAATCAAATGCAATGATAGATACTTCAAATAATTATTTGAAATCATTCCAGATTTCTTCTCTGGCCTCTAGAAAGGGCAATGTAATCTATTAATTGCCAAACTGGTTAAGAATGATGGGAATGAAATGCAGCCATCTGTGGAGCACCACACTGAAAAATGTTACAGTACTTAAAGAGCTTTGGAGATCCTATAAATACAAAGGAAAGGCTACTTTTTTAATCCATTAAATCTGCTTTTTGGAGTTTGGGCTATTACAATAATTCTTTCTAGTGTTAACTTTTATTTCCTATGTATTGCTTCATACAGAAATATAACATGGAGGGGCACAAGTTCATAGGTATTATAAGGTCTAACACCTATCTCCCAGCTGGTGACACTTTCCATTTTAAGTACATGAAAGGAGTTTCACAGAGCCAGCAGAATTTGATTGGGGAGCTGGTAAACCATAGGCCAAGTCTATCACTCAACGCTGGAGATCAGATTCACTATTACACAGTGTGAACTTCTTCACTGTTAACAGATAGAACAGATGGCAGGATAGCTGGTGGTAGAAGAAAATACAATAATGTACAAGGTGCATTAGGAACATTTAAAACTGAACTAATGATAAACTATAAGGAAGAGGAGAAAGAATGGGAGAAGATTCCTATCAATAATGTATAATACATTTAGGATGCAAGCAAAGAGAAACAATTTCTGTTATCTTAGATGAGCTTTCTGAAAGAGTAAGGCTGTTTCTATGGTTCTTGAACAAATAAAATTCTGATGGATGATACCATTATCAGTGAGTGGTGAGAAATTATTTCATCTAGGCAGTTTACATTACTATTCATAGGACATCAAATGGTTTCCCATCCAAACACTAATGGAAGTTAGGTCTGCCTTGTTTTAGCAAAGTTGATATCTATTATGCCTCTGAATTTGTCCTTATTCTGATTGATTCTACTTTTGGAAATAACACATTTTGGAAGTATCAAGAAATGGATTTTAGTTGTACAGTTATCTGTCCTCTTAATGAAGGGCAGCAAAGAACAAACTAAGGAGATAGAATCCCTTGTGTCAAAATCTAGGTCAGTGAGGACCTGGAGAGAAAAAAGACGGGAGTGATCAGTGCAGGAGCAATGGAATTACAGTATCTTAAAGCATTCCCACTGATTTGTGTGTGCCCTATAAATCAGGGAATCCTCAAATGTATTTAAATTAAATCCCAATGCCACAGTGCCAACTCTGATCCTGAGTACAGAAAAGCAGAACATTGGAGCAATTTAAACAAAAGTACAGTGGGATCTAATTTGTTCTCTTAAAATCTCACTGAAGTCATACTGTCAAAAACAAATCCTCAGGAAAGCTTATCACTCCTTACCATCCTTTCCTTTGTCAGGAAGCCCAGGTAGTTTAAAACTTTTAAAAGTTCAGTTTATTGATCTCACTCTTTATGACACATAAAACAGTTGATAAAAGGAGCCTCTTCTTCAACTGGACCTGCTCCAAATAGTAGTTATCCATCAAAAATCTGAAGCATATCTTGTGTTAAATAGCAACCTATTTAGGGACTGTAACAACAGAGCTCAAGTTTCGAGGTGCTGAGTCAGTGGGGACCAGTCAATGAAAACACTTGTATCAGGAAAAAGACTTGACGCTTGAACAAGATGGAATAATTTCTGACCTTTACCTCAATGCATATCTCAGAGCACCTTGCTTCTCTATTTTCTCAAGTACTTTTTTTAGGAATAATCTATTCAAATATTTACTTGTGTAATAAAATTTAATGTGGATAAAATCAGTGTTTATCCCAAATTTAGTACATACAGAAACGTTAACCAGAGCAAATTAAAACATTTGTATCAATTATGATTTAAATTATGTTTAAGCTGTGGAGAACAGATCTAAAAGTTTCAAAGGAAGGACTGTAAATGAATGATTTCTGTGGCATTCAGCAAAACGAAGAGCGCCAGGCATTTTAACAAAGCACATGGTTATTAATAGGGCAAAGCTGCTGGTTATGCAAACAACCAGTGTCTGGGTTTCTATAATCTTTTATCTTTTTTTTAAAAGGAAACTGAAGAAGAACAGAGATACTGAAAGAAGAAGTATTTAACTTAATTCACCTGCATTATTGATCATTTCTCCAACTATTGTATTAGACCTATTTCTTATTTAAACTTATATCCTACTTTCCACTAGCAATAGTATTCTGTCCAACACACAAGGGACAAAATTACATTTAAAACATAAGACACATCTATTTTAGCATGTTCATAGAAACAAAGAAGTCTCACTAGGTTAAAATCTATTTCAGCAAAATGACTGCCTGAGTAAAAAAAAATCTTTTCATTTGCTAGACAAAGGAAAGGAGAGTTGGAATCATCCTGCTCTCCTCCCTTAGCAAGGAGTTCCAAACTGGCAACTGGCCCTCAAGAAGGCCCCTTTCACGTTCACACTACGCATGCTTCCTCTTTCTAGATGATCCTAAAGTCACAGAGAATGTTATAGATCATAACCAGACTATTGAACTCAGCCAAGAAATGGTGGCAAAGAGAATCACGTTAACTCCAGCAAAGTAAAGAGCAATTTCAGAAAAATCCCTTTAGTTTAAGAAAAAAATGGAAACAGCTTTCCCCGACCTGGCACCCACCCGTTTTGTTTCAATTACAGCTCCCCAACATCCTGGTTGGAAATTCTGGAAGAGGCACTCCAGCACACCTGGAAGGCACCTCTTCAGAGAAGGCTGGTGAAAGGAGAAAAGAAAACAGCCCTCTCTGTCAGCATAGACATCACTCGTCCAGTTCGTTTCCAAACATCTCCTGGCTGCTCTTAAGAAAGTATTCGTCTAACCTTCATCTCCTGTTTCATGTGAAATCCATGACTTGCCAAGACTTTTCAAGAGAGCAAGAGTTCTCCAAGAGGATGGTGGGGGCTGGCTATTTTTAAAGAGCCCTTTTCATCTCCCCTCTTCTTGACTCATTTGGAGTTACTAGTGTCATGAGCCCAATCTGAATCAATAGCATAGTACAGGTAGTCTTTGACTTATGACTGCATCTGGGACTGCAACTTGCATTGCTAAACAATGGGGTTATTAAGTGAGTCATCACATGACCAAACCTGATTTTACAACCTTTTTGCCATGGTTGTTAAATGAATCACATGGTCTTTAAGTGAATCTGGATTCCCCATTGATTTTGTCTGAAGGTCCAGATCATTAACACATGACCCAGGAATGCTGCAAATGTCATAAATACATGCCAATTGCCAAGCGCCCAAATTTTGATCATGTGACTGGGGGAAGCTGCAGTAATCATACAGTAAGTGCAAGAACCTGGTCATGATCCCTTTTTTAATTAAAAAAAGTGCCATCATAACTTCAAACAGCCACTAAATGAATTGTCATAAATTGAGGATTCATTATAATCCACTTTGCTTCTTACTCATTTGAAGCTATTGTTTTCCTTGGCCTCTCTTTGTTGGAAAAAGGCTTTAAGGAACCAAAAATTTTGTTTCATAAATTACTGAATTAAATGTATTGTGATTTCTGTGCCAACTTGTGCTCTACTTCCCTTAGATCCTGAATCCACAATGTACATAACATTATCCTATTAGGGAATGTTTTCTGGTGTGCAATATAAAGTAACAGATCATTAATGCCTGAGCACCTGACAAAAAAAGAAATTATCCAAGATTTAAATATGAAGAACTTTGAAGCAGCAGGAACCCAAAAATATACAAAGGGCAGGATTAATTTGAGGGTACAAAAAAACCTTCAAGTTTAAAGTGAAAATACAGAACAAAATATTTACATTAAATTTTCACAATCAAACATTCCCAAACAGAGAAAAAGAAAATGTTGGTTACCTGTCTCGCTACCGATTAAAGGCTGATTTGCAAAATGCATGATTAAGTCTTTCAAGTTTGAAAATTCATTGAAGCCAAACTTGTATGAATTCCCTGTGTATTCCACATGAAAATGCTTTACAGAATCTTTTGCTCTGAAACAAAATAAAGGAAATGGTTGAACTGTCGAAACTGTTCGTATTGCTTCCAGAAGACCACGAACAAGAGAGTCAGCAACAAGGAACTCCCTTGTCCTCCCTCATAAGAAACCCATTCATATTTGCCTTTACTCCCAGTAGCTGATGGCCTAAAGGATTCCCTACCATCCATCTCTGAGGAAAGACTATCAGCTTCCTTGTGAGAAAGTTCCCTGTTGCAGTACTCCACTCATTATTTTCCTCTGATGTACGCCATCCTTTCCTAGCCGGGGGCTTTCCAAGTATGTTGAACTACAACTGGCTGTGCTGATCAGGAACTCTGGAAAGTGGGACCCTTCATTCACGAATTCTGAGCCAGACTGAAGGCAGTTCCAGGCCTCCTTGGTCTTAAGAACTTAAGCAGCGTTGGTGAGCTGAGCTGATTTTCTTCTGGTTCAAGTGCCTTATAGTTGCAATTGTGAAGCTGTTGATGACTGGGGATAGAGGGCTTCATTTTTTTCACTGGAGGGATCTAGTGTCTACTCTTCTTCCCAGTACCACAGCTTCAGATCTTACAAAAAAAATGGCTTTATGACTTTATGACAGCTTTATGACTTTATGACAAAAAATGGCTTTATGACTTTATGAAAGCAGGAATAAAACTGTATTTTCACATCTTGGTCTCAGCATTTCAAATAAACATAAATTAAGACAATCACAGAGCATCCTAGAAGAGCTTGTAAAAACAGTGTTAGTGTGGAAGTGCCCAAGTAATCAAACACAACTCGAGATTAACATTCAAAATACAGTATACCCTTTCAATCCAGTTGCAAGATTGGGACCTTGACTAGAAACTGATGACTTTGCCTAACTGTCGTACTATTTAATCCATTAATTTGACTTTCATCTATATAACTAAATAAAATGTATTTGAAATCTCAACATGATAATGAATGAAGGATCATTCTAGCTTGCATTTGTTTGAGATTCAGTATTCTACACACCAATTGATGCAAACAATCATTATTTTAAAGTAAGTTGAATGTAAGCTTTTCATGTAAAATCCAAGCAAGCACCTGTAACCAACAAAAATAATGTCTTGGGTGTTGCATGGAGTCTGTAGTTCATGAGTTTCTAGTTCTCCTTTAGCACATGTTATATAAGATACAGAAATCATCTTTGTCAATCGAGGTTTACAATCACAAATGGGACTGGAACTTCTGTCATTGCCAAGTGATGTGGTTGTTAAATGAATCATATCCAATTTTACAATCTTTTTGCTACAGTCATTAAATGAATCTGGCTTCTCCATTCACTTTGCTTGCTGGAAGCCCCGTGGGAAATCACAGAGGGCAAGCACATGAGCCTGGGACACTGCAACCATTGTAAATACTGTACATGCTGGTTGCCAGCACCCAAATTTTGATCACATAACCACAGGACTCGGCAATGGTTATAAATGTAAGGAATCACAAATCACATTTTTCAGCACTGTCATAATTTTGAGCAGGCATTAAACGAACGGTCATAACTCAAGGATAACATGTACTATGTTTAACACATTAATTTGAATCAACATTAACAGATTAATCATTAATATTTAAATTATTCTTCCTCTGATATAATTGTTTTCAAATTATGTATTCCAATCAAATCACAGCTATTTCACTGGTGTTCATATTCACTCATTTCCCAACTGCCTTGTGAAAATTAATCAATAATGGGGTAAGAGGATTGGATAAAATGTATGAAAGTAGTGTGAAAGAAAGCACATACTGACCTCAAATATAAGCAGGTTCACATGAAAAAAATGAAAAAAATATTCAAAATACTGTACCTTACAGAAAGAGAAAACAGAGCAGTCTTGCCATTGCTTTTTCTAAGGAGATAGCTTCCATCACTGCCATTGGAAAGAAGAAGAGCCTCCGCTGCATGCCGGGTCAGATAGTCATGATACCACCTAATGAGATATCAAAGTTCATTAAATATCATGACTACTACAGCAAATGTCAAGCCCCCATGCTGCTAGGTAAAATCAAGGAAGCAAGAATTGCATAGACTTCAATAAGATGACTTTAACTACTTTAATTCCCTATTTAAATACTTTAATTCCCTACTTTAATATTAGGGAATATCTGATTCCCAATGAGTTTATTAAAGTAGGTAGTCTCAGGATATTTTGAATCATTTTTTCTCAAGTTTCTTGACGTCTGGATTTAGTTACTGTTTATGAAATAAATTGCCAACAGATCATTTCTCATCTTTTGTATCTGGAGGCTTACAAATCTTGTCACGTGGACATTAACTTTTGATGTTAATGTTGAGCTTTCAACTTCATTGCAAAGACTTTCTCAAAACAAATTAAGATAGGGGAAGAAAAAAAGTCCATAGATGTAAAATAGACTGATCTACTATCCTCTTTTCTCTTTATTTTGTTCAATTCCAATCCAGGGGGCTTCATGGGAAAGAGAAATGGGCAACCTAAAATTGATACAGGCCCATATGATCTTAAACGGCTGGATGATTGCGGGCTTTTTTGCATCATTTTCCAGTATTTTGCAATTGTTTGCCACAGGAGGATGGTGTGTCTGCATGCCCCTTTAAGAAACTTTTCCTTCTGTTTTAATTTATTTTGATAAAGACTTTGAGATGAAGGCAAAAGCTCAACAATAATGTCAAAAACTAAAGTCCAGATGACAAGATTTATAAGCTTCCAGATATGTTTTATTACCTGGATGACTGAGGATTTTTTTTGCATCATTCTCATCTCTTGGCTCTTTATGATTAAAATTCCTTGTATTATTTTCTTTATTTTCCTTATTTTATGTATTATTTTACAAAAAATAACAGAGCTAAAATGTCATGAAAATCTCATAGACATAAGGCACACTGCAAAACAAGGACCTTAGAACATAAAGTATCTGCCTAATGTCAATGAGGGCCTTTTTCCAGGCCACTCTCCATTTTGATCTATGTTTGATCCACAGAGGGGATCAAACCAATCAGTCTGATGAAGTATCATCACAGTGCAAACCCTGACTTCTTTGTATATGTGTTGTAAGTCAAACATACATCCAAAAGTGGTAGAATATGTGGTGCAATGGTGTGATTCTCTCAAATGGATAATGCCACTCCATATCTCTCTCCTCCCTGTCAGGAAAAATACAACCATAAACACAAGATGACAATTTGCTCCCCTTTCCTAACACCTAAACCAACTCTTTGATATGACTAGATGTGATGAAATCTGCATTTGGAAAAGGGGGGAGGGGAAATTCCAGCAACAGCACAATAGTTTTCCAAGAAGGAGACAACACATTCCAAAGAGAAGCCCAAATTATGGGGAGGGAAGAAGAGATTCAGGATAGCCACTGTAGAATCTCTCAGGGTATATCTATTAGGTTAGAATGTTATAGCTTTAGTCTGGCAAGATTCTGTCCATTAAGTGTGAGCAAATAAAGAATTGGACTCAATTGACTTTCACTGTGTTGGACTTGGGCCTAACACCATCTCATTCTGCCAAGTGATAGGGCCTCCCTATTTGAATGCTCTTGTGTGTTTGAAATCATAATGACAACTTTCTAAAGCACTATTTCCAGAAGCCATTTCTTCAGGAAGTTTGCTAACTGGTCTGCTTCCTCTTTTAAAGAAATGAAACGGTGTACAGTAAGTATACACAGATGCATACTAAAATGTTGAAACCCCATACCAATTTGCACATACATTTCATAGATGCCAATTTGATCCAGTTTAGCGGTTGATGGGAGAAGTTGTAGTTAAAAATAAGTGTTATAAAATAGTGGAGGTTTCATTTTTTGTGTTGTTTAGTTCATGAAGATAATAGAGTGTTGCATAGAATCTCATCTGTTGCCCAAACTATATAGTGAGTTTTCTAAAAACTGAGGAGGAAATACTTTGGCAGGAAGAAACATGTCAAAGGAAATGTCTGGAAGCAAAACAGAAAAAGGTATCTCCCAAACTGAGCCTCTGACAACATGGACATTTTTATCAGGACCTTCATAGATGAGGCTTCCCTCCTAGAAAACTTGACTGTAAGCTGTTTAAGACATTAATGTTAGTAGGATGAAGTCTCCTTCAAGTTGAATTTGACTCCTAATGACTACTTAGACAAATCTATGTCATTTTTCTTGGCAACAACACAGCAATGTTCTGCATTCTTTCTAGGTTATATTTCTGGAATTTCCTGATAATCTAATATAGAAGTCTAACAGGGAAGAAGTAACTAGATTGAGGCTGCCTTAGCTTTCCAAGATCAGCTAGGCTTGTCTAGATGATGCCATTAACTCTGCTATGTGAATTCCAAGTCCTTAAACTGTGCCCAGTAAACAACTGGTACTCAATTCATAACTTGTATCTTGTACCAGAGAAATCAAACTGCTCTATTCTGAACCAACTGCAACTTCCATACACTTGAAATATTGTACTCAGTGTTACATAACCAATGTTTATTGCAATCCCACAATTCACAGTTTCAAAAGCCACAGGGAATTAAGTAAAACATCGCATAGTTATGCCATTGACCTTTTCTTTATTCATTACATATGGGAGTGTCTCTAAAATGTCAGTTGTTTCCTCTTCCTTCATTCCCTTAGCCCTTAACTAAAATGATTCCAGATATTGCACTGTGGATGTGCAAAATTATATTGATTCATCTTCTACTCTGATGGAAACGTGGATACTTTGTGGTTAAATTATTTCAATTTAATTTCAGTTTGAGGGGATAATCTATACAAGAGCCCTATGGAAATCACAAATAGAATCTACCACTGTTTGTGTGTAATAATACTAAAATTAGAAACTGCTCCAAAATCTGCCTACCCAGCATGCATGAAAAGACCAAAGGACCAACTTTAAAAACACCTGCTGTTCCAAGTACACTTGTTAAGTAAGTGCCAGAACAAGAAACAGTTGAAAAGCATATCTATGATGAACAGATATTATGACCATACATACATCTAACGTAGTGGAAAAGATGGAACAGAATTTATGATTGCATTTCTTGACTTATATCTGTAACAATATCAGTACAATAGGACTTGAGAGTAATCATGTATGATTAAGTAAAATTGGAGGGGGAGTAACCTGAGATCAAATTATATGCAAATAAATTCCTCTCACTATCAAACTGATTCACTTGAATGCAAATGTCCATGAATATTACAGCCTGACTTAACCTTGCATATCCATTACATGTATCTAGTTTTTTTAATGATGACTAGCTTATGCAAATAATATTAATTCAACATTATCAACTTCTTTTTCCCATTCACCATAACAATGTAATGTGGGAAAATATGTTCAGTTCTCTCAGAGCTCTACTATAGACCTCACGATTATCCTTATTCTTCCAAATGCAAATCTGTCACAAAATTAATTGAAGAATAAAGCAATGGTTATTTGTATTGGGAAGGCTTATGAATTATTGCTATTATTATTATTCAATTCCAAATGCACATTTTTACCAGTCACATATTTTAAAAATATTATCTCAAACATGTTGTCAAGGATAAAGCATATCTCCTGTCAAATTCCTAAGAACAGAGTGTAAAGAATTACAAATGACATCTCAAGATGTCCTGAATGAGCAATAGGGTGATCAGCAGGTGCCAGTTTTTCAAACAACTAATAAAACACAAAGATAGTTATGGTGGTGGTTTTACACAAAGATAAAATCTCTATTTTGGTGCAAGATAAGCTTCAAATGACATTGTAACCAATGACTTGCAAATACATATATGAAACCTTGATTTCTCTCTCTTTCTTTTCCAATGAATAGGGAACGAC
>JANHZU010003424.1:29553-43066 GCA_032468055.1 Acrochordus granulatus
AGTCCAGATGCCTGTTTTTTAAACTTTGTTGCGATGCAATTACCCTGGACGAGTGAGAGTCTTCACAGACATATTCCCAATTTGATTCTCCACCCCACTCCAAAAATGTACCGAAGAGTTCTTAGTACTAAGCTTGCTGAAGAGAGAGGAAAAAGAGAGACTGTTGAATGTATCAAAAAAGAAATTCATTAAGGTAACTGAATGGATAACACAAACAAGTAGATTGCAAAAACAAAGCTCATATGCAACTTATTCATCACATTTGTGGCCTCAATTTGTACCAAGTTGTTGAGGGAAAGCATAAATTGGATTATGTTGCGTAACAAGCCTATGAGATTGCTTAAGAGTTCATGCCATCCAGGATGATTCATGCTTGAACAAGAAGTCTGCAGAAAGATAAGCCAATCTCAGGCTCACAGTGTTATTATTAAATACATATAACATTGCAAATATTATCTGAAGTATTCAGAACCAGACTTATCATGGAGAAGTATTTAAATATGAGCAGAGAAGCCTGCTTTGCTAGTTTGGTATCAGTTTGTTTCTATAAATTAAATCTCCAGTCTCATTAGGTGACTGAAATATTCCCTTTTTAATGTGTAAACAATAAAGTACTGGGCTGAGCAATGCAAGAAAGCAGCCATGAGAAGTCACACAAGAGAGTGTTTAAATTATGTGAAGAAGGCCAGAAACCCTTTTATGGAAAGAAAGGGTATGGTGAGAAGACAGGATGGGCAAGAATTGCATGACAAACAAGCCATCAGAACAAGGTGGAGGCAACATGCAGAATAACTTTACTCAAATGAAAAACAAGCTGACAGAGATGAAGCTAACCACCAGAATGGAACCAGATATCCTGGAAGAAGTGTGTGGACACTTCTTCAATCAGTTGCCTAACTGCAAAGCCCATGGAGCTGATGGAGTTCCAAGAGAGTTACTGAGACCCACTGGCAACAAAAGCACTAACAGTGCTTTGCCAAAGTGTATGAAAATCTGGTCAGTGGCCAAAAGAGTGGAAAAGGTCAAGATTTATCTCAATACCAAACAAAGGTGGTATGAAAGACAGTTACAACCGTCAGACCAAAGCCTTGATACCACACACAAATAACATTCTCTTGAAAATAATCTAGCAAGGTTTGAATCCAACCATCAACAGAGAACTCCCTGATGTACAAACAGGATTTCATAAAGGAAAAGGAATGTCTGATCATATTGCCAATCTATGTTGGATAAGAGAAAAAGCAAAGCAATACCCAAAAGACCTCTACGTGTGATTCATTGACTACCCAAAAGCTTTTGATTGTATTGACCACAACAAGCTGTGGAACTGCCTCAAAAAACCAAGAATAACACCATACCACATCCAGCTCATTCAGTCATTGTATTCTGATCAGGTAGCCACTGTAAGAACAAGCAAAATATGGACAAACACAAAATGTTTCAGAATTGAAAAGGTACTCAGCAAGGGTGAATCCTGTCACCTATACTTTTGAACAAATTCACAAAAATAGTTATGAGAAATGCACATTTGGAGGATTTTATCATTGAGGTTAAGATCAGTGATAGGAATGACAACAACTCCAATATGCAGATGATACAATATTGCTTGTGGAAAGCAAGGAAGATCTGGAGTAGTTAATTCTCAGACTCAAAGATGAAAGCAAAACATTGGACTGCAGTTTAACATCAAGAAAATAAAGATAATGACAACTGAAGAAAACACACAGGTCAGAGTGCAGATCGACAATGAGACCATAGAAACAGTAAAAGAATTAAAAGTTATCAGCCTCCCAACCAAATGCAGATTAGTCAATGCAATATTTTTTTTTTCAATTGCTACTTATGAATGTGAAACTTAGACTCTGAAAAAGACAGATAGAAGAAGGTAGACACTTTTGAACTATGGTCCTAGAAACAACTACTACGCATCCCATGGTCTGAAAAATCACAAACACAATGTCCTAGACCAAATCTCACCAAAAATATCACTTGCAGCCAAGATCACCAAACAAAGACTTTCATAATGTGGCCATGTCATATGAGCTGATCCACCTGAAAAGTCAATCATGCTGGGAGAAATAGTGGAAAAGGAGAAGGGGCATCCTTAGTACTCTGTGGCTGGACATTATAAAGGATGACTACAGCGGATCTGAAGGAGGTGCTGTGAAACAAGGGGCATGCATAGTGCTGATCCATAGAGTGGCCAAAGGTCAACATGACTGATGACAACTGTACATGACTAACTCTTTTCCAAAGGCATGTATTAAGTGACATCTGATCCATGTTTCTAGATTATTTAACTTTTCTAAAATACAGATACAGCATCTGGTCTCTGTGGAGCATGCTGGATTCATTATCCATCATCAGAACATAAATGTCTCAGGGTTATAATGCAAATAATGAAGGACTGGGGGTAAAGTAAAGACTTCAGAACTAAGCACTAAGAAAGTGATTTGAAATTGAACAAGTTATTTTGTGCAGATTATTCCATGCTCCTGGCAGAAAAAAAAAGATGACCTGAGAAAAACAAAACAATTGAATAGTTTGGGTTATACTTTAACACAAACAATTCTGAGATGATGATAATTTCAAGGACAAAAGATCTTCCAAAACCAAAAACAAGTCAAGAGTTTTGTTTATGCTGGACACTTAAATGCAGATGATAGAGGAACAGCTGGTGACATCAAGAAGCAAACAAATATTGTCAGGAAAACCTTTTTGGAGATGAAAGAATATTCTGACCCCAAGGAAAATGATTGAAAACTAGGAATAAGAATGATCAATGTTACATTTGATCTACTCTGCTTTATAATTGCAAAACATAGAAAATATCAAAAGAGTCTGCAAAGAGGCTGAAAGCCTCTAAGGCAGCTTTTAAGGCATGTCTTGAGAATCCCTTGGAGACACAAAAGATCAAATCTTGAAGCTCAAGTGATGGCACAAAAGAAAAGAAGCTTCATAAAAAGGAAATGTCATTACTGCAGTCATATAGTCGGGGCAATTCAAAAGCAGCAGATGACAAAGAGACTCTTGGAGAAGAAGTCGATGTAAGTGGAGTGGTTTACATGAGGAAGACGGTGGAAGGCAAACGCAAAGGCAGGCACAGTGTAGATTCACGGTCATCAATTGGAGAAGAAAAGGAGAACGGAGAAAACGGAACTGAATGGAATCTTGGAAACTTTGATAGAAACCTGTAGCTGTCATTTATTATTTTTTGTTAGCAGTGGTATTATTAATATTATTACTGTACCAAGTCATCTTGGAGTCAGTGGCAACTAAATTTAATGCAGTAAAAAAAAAATAACAGAAGAATTCCTGAATATCTTCTTCCTGGGCTTTTTTACAGCCTTAACTGAGCCATTGTTTATAAGATAAGCTACTAACAAGCTGTTCTCCTAACTATTTTATCTCCAATGCTGTTCTCGTGTTTTCAGCCTCCCCACAATCCCTCACAGATATGCTGCTCCCATTGAAACCAGCTTACATACCCTGTTTTTTTTAAAGAAAGTTAAAATATACGTAAAGTCAAACAAGTAACAAACAACTCATAAATCTATGGCAAGGATAATAAAGCAAATAATTCAAATGGAACACTATATTCCAAGAGGGAATACTTCATAACTCATCTGTCTCTAAGGCCTGCTGAAAAAGCCAGGTTTTTATTGCCATTCTATCACCCAATAAGACCTAAGTCAATCTCAAAGGAATGCTGTTTCAAGGAAGAGGAAAGCCTCTGAGATCCCTCAAGGTGACATTCCCTGAATGAAGAGATCTTAAGAAAGTCTCTGCAACCTGATCTTATTGGAAATTATAAGGAACAGGAAAATATCAAGGTCCTAAGCATGCAAGATATTAAAGGTAACTGTACGCACTTTGAATTACACTAGAATCAAACTGCTAACCATTTAACTCTTAGAGTAAATGTGTTGCATGTGAAAATCATGGCATGCTCATAACAGTGGGCAACTAAATTGTAGACCAAATGTAGCTTTTGAATGCTCCTCAAAATTAGTACAATACCATATTCCAAATGAGAGGCGACCAAGGCATGAGTGAGTGCGATTAGTGCAGGAAAGGACTAATTAACTGTCATAGCACATGTCAGAGTTGTGGAAAGGTCCTCCTTGGTACAGATGCATCTGCTTCTTAAAGAAGAAGAAGTCAGGAAGAGTTCTGAATGTGAAAGTATAACTCCATCTAGAACTAGATTAACTGACTCCCTGGAGTCAGATGAATCTTAAACCAAACCACTTGTCATATCGAGTTTAAGTAACTTTCCTGGATTGATTAACAGGGAGAGGATGCACAGAGCAAATAGCAGCCCACATATTACAAGTGACTAAGGACTCAGGATAATTGACATTTAAGTTTCATGAATCTCTCCAAATTACCTGTAGAAACCTCATGGAGTGGACTGATAAAAACGCAGACATGGAGGACAATGGATAATTTCAAAGCAATCAGAATGAGACAAAGGTAAGACAATATATCAAGTCTCCCCTTTTTAGATTACACTGAAACTTACCAAGATAAAAACTAGAACAAGGATGTGATCTCCCATATGTGTGAAGACTTGTGGACATCAGACAGATCCATGGATTTCGCAAGGAATAAACTCCAAGGTTGTCTCAGATCCAGGGAGGCAAATGAATGTCTCATAACACCTTAATTAATTGCCAAGCAGAGGTTGGACTGCCTATCCAGACAAGGATGCTGCTATAAAACCAGGAGAATGGTACAGCAACAGCAAAATGAGCTTGGTTCTGGAACCTGACTTCACAAACAAAAACTCATGGACTAAGCTATTTAAGAGAGTGTCTGTTGAAGCGTTCAGAGTTTCCCAGATGACAAAAGCTATCCCTCCTCCCCTACCCTGAAGTCACAGGTAATGCCAAGATGCCCAGATTTCTCCAGGCCATACACAAAGAGAAAAGTGTAGGATGACAGCATTTCATTATGAGTTAGATTTCATGCTTTCACTAGCCAAGAGCTGACAGCACAAAAGACAAAGCATAAATCAATACTGAGAAAAAGAACATTACAAATTGAAAAACAAACACCAACACAATATTGAAAAAAGATCAAATACACCAGTCAATGAAGAAATGAGCTAAAGGAAGATGCTATAAAAGACTTTCATGGCTTCCCTTCCAAGAGACTGAATGAATATTTTATATGTATTGTGCTCAGGAAGGAGAAGGTCATCATGTGTAATTGGTTTTCATATTCAAAGTACATAGGCAGAATTGTCATCATGTCTTTTTTATTGAGGGAAGTGGAGAAGCAAGTACATTTATTTAGTAGACAAAGTAATTGTTCACTTAATTGTCCTCCTTCTGGTGAAGTCAGCCCTCACATGAGTACTACTGAGTGAAGAAATAATAAGATCTCACTTCATGGACACCTCCCTCATCACATCTAGCCCTTCATGCTCTGAAATGAGAAGGGCTGAAGCTGAATGTGAAAGTATAACTCATACATCTCATACCTCCAATGTAATTCATAGGTTCATTATGGGATGTACTTAATTGTATTGGGATGTCATGGGTGGATCAGGCTTCTCATTTCAAATCTGCTTCCTCCATCCTAAAAAGGGAATAGAGAAATGTGGCAAGTCCAGGTAAGGCAAATTTTGTTCTGCACCCATCATATCTGGAGAGTGAACATCCAATTGTGGCAAGAGATCCATAATTCCATGGGCATGTTTACCATGCAGGACTGGACTTTAGGAGGAGGAAAAGGTCCAATGGGACAAACTTAAAGACTGAAGTTCCCAATTTCTTCTATCTTCAGAAAGAATAACATTTTATTTAAAAGAAACACAGTGCCCTAATTGCTGAAAGTTAATCTATTTATTTAACATTTAGGAAATTTTAACAAATTTTGCTCATCAAAATCAGACAATGAAAACTTAAGTCTCTGATTTGAGCTCAAATCTTGCTAACTGCATGACATCATGAAAGCAATAATTACTGAAGAAAAATGTGATGCATGCATAACTTTAAAGGACCCCATCTTCAAAGGCCAAGCTCTCATTCTTTGTGTGTAGCTGCTTTGTGTGGTTCTTAATGTAGAGAAATGGGTTGCAAATATTTTTAGTCAATGATAAACATTTATTATAAATAAAACAGAGCAAATCTATAAAAGGCAATCAACTTAATCATTATCATATAAAGTTCTACAATTATTTAGAATTCATCAGCTTCACATTCTGATACCCTGGATAAACCTCTTCCTTGTATCTGTACATAATTTAATATGAATTTTAACATGGAACCTTGAAATATGTGCAAACAGATTTCAGCTCACAAGCAAGGTTAGGATGAGTGTGTAGGCTTACACTTGGCATGATTTCCCCAACACATGGTTGGGCCTGAAATACAACCAAGAATATTTTAGTATTGCAAACTAAGTCCATTTGGAAGATGCTAGATCAGAAAAGATTACTCTAATAATGATGATCTGCGCTCTGGGTTTTTATCAAAAGATATGACTTTAGTATCCTGAGCTTTCAGGCTCCCCCTGGAACCCATCCTCAGAGGATACAAACACTACCATAAACAATAGATACAAAGGAACACAAACACATTTTTCATGCTTCGGGCCATTTAAAAAGAGTAGGTCTCTTTGCCCTTGACTGTGTCCTTCCCACCCACCCCCTTACTGCTATACATACTCAGATGTCCTACAGTGGATTACTCTTCAGTAAATTATGAGAACTTGAACAAGGTAAATAGGGAATAGAGAACACCTATACCTCCCTTAATTGCCAACACATTTCTCCTACACTTGAAAATCCTTATTTAGATTTGAAATCTGTAGAATTCTGAGGGAATTTAAGAAAGTTTTAGTAAAAGAAGCACATTTCATCACATACAAAATCTTACATTTCTTGAGCTCAGTTCTGAAGCAAAATCTTAGCAGACATTCTTCTCCAGTAAAAGGTCTATCATGATCAAATATGTTCTCTAGTAACATAGAGCAGCTTCTGATGCCTGCCAAATTCTTAAATTCTTCTCTTGCTTAAATTCTTCCTCTTGCCTTAGAGGAAACTGACACAGCAACCATCTTGTAACAGTTTTTTTGCCTTTAAGGCACAACTGAGATCCACAGTACCTGCAAGAATATTCCACCAAACAGAAACCTCTTGATCCCAGCAGCTAAATTCTTATGGACTGATGAACCATGGAGGTATTCAGGATGGAAATCAGAAGAAACAGACAGCAAAAACTTACTGGTGCATTTTTAATATTGTTCAATATATTTTTGGATGCAGAGTTTCAGTAATCCTAATAGCAAGGTTTTCCCATCATAACACAGGCTAGATTCTTGCCCTGTTACATAGAAAAAATTAGTTTGTGTATCTGAGTCTGCGTTTGTGAGAAGCAACTTTAGTTTCTGCTCCCTGGGGAAAGGAAACAACCTAAAGAAATATTATAGTGCTTATGTTTTAAGTGAACCATTGGCAGTTTGCCAAACATTTCAACCCTTAAAATAAACATTGGGGAGGTGGGGAGAAGATTAAAAACCATGCATAAGAGGTAGGAATAAAGCATCAAGAAAAATATTGCAACAATAACAATTCTGAGTTTATTAATGAGTGTAATTTTATTTCACCTAGTCAGAAATTCTGGGATTCTGAACTTCATTTGGGGTTATTGCTATCGATGAAAAACAAAAACAAGAGATTGTCTTGCACTAACGTATCTGGACATTTGTTCCTCTTCACTAAGGTTAAATGCAGATGACTCAGTGCCTGGGTGAGACTTGAAATTCACTATTTCAATATTAGCATATCCACTTTGAAAGTGAAGACCCAGTGTGTCAAATCAGCCAAGAAGACAATGAAGATTCAGTTCAAGCAAGACAGCTGCTGAAAGGTGTGGTTTTGTATGTGCATTTGATTTTTAAGTACATTTGAATCAAACAATGGGTATGCATATGAAGACTTGAACGTATCTAGTGATCCAGTTGCAAATTATTTTTATAGAATTGGATACAAGCTTTGGGGAAAAAGGCTTTGTACCTTATTTCAAGCTCTGGGTGCAATACATAGAAACAGAGTTGAGTTGGGTCTGGGAAGAATTTTTTTACAACTATATCTAAAAGCTTTTGGAAAGATTTATTTTGATAATAATACTTTGGAGATCCAAGGTAGGACCCTTTTAGTTGCAGTTATTTAGATATGAATGTCCAAGACTCAATGGATAGTACCTTCTCCCTAAACAACAAACCTTCCATATTTTTATTATTTCTTCAACAGCAAGGACAAATTAGATTTCCTTTTAATTCAGCTTTCTAAAACTGTTTTCGTTGTAGTCTCACCCAAGAAGATAGAGTATAGACAGTCACCAATACCAATGAACAGATCTAATTTTCAAAGAATTGGACTACAATTCTTTGCAATAAAGATTCTGGAACAGGTTCAATTACATATTTCAAAAGCTGGAGGTTCTTAAAAAGTTTCAGACATGGGTAAGAGAGATTAGATCTATCTGGAAGACAGAGTCCTTGTTTGGAGCCTTCTTCAGTGAAATTATTGCATCATATTAGGTGAAAGATGATACATAATTGCAGTGGATTTTTAAGTCCTCACAGAATCAAGATTCTGTGGACAGTCCCAACAATTTCTTATTTCTTAAGGCTTTTATGAAAAAGGTAAACCCGTCTCTGGTTCCTCCATATATGTTCCAAATTTAAGCTATTATTTTTGTAAAGTTGGCTCCAGCTGTCGCCTTAGTTTCTCCAAACCTCCATTTCACATCTCACTAGTTAGACACTTCCCTGCCTTCTTCTCCTACTGAATCCTAAGGAGCAACAGCACACTTGGAGAGAGACTCCAGCTATGTCAATGGAAAATATATCCAAATATCTCACTCTCTTCGCATTTTCTGCCTAGAATGGTTTGCAGCAATAGAAATCCCTGGGCACCTATTTAAATGGTGCTTTCAAAATTGTCTAATACAAAGCTAGTCCAAAGAATCTTGGTAATCCATGGGGATTATGAGAAATCCCCATATTCATCATAAAATGACTGCCTGTATTTCACAACATTCACTGCAAGCCATAAAAATTGGAGAAAAAAAGAATGAGTTTGGAAATAGTTAGTTGAGTCAGGACTTCTTTTATCCTCTTCTTTAAACTATCTTGTCTCACTGTCTCCAGACCATAAATTTTTTGTTTCTAGGGGTCTGGAAAACTTTTTCTTGCAACCCTAGTATGAAGTCATTGTCTATTCTTTAGGCAACATAATGGAATGTATTGATGAATATTTCTACATTTTTCCTAATTAAACTTGCTATTTACTTACTTCCTACTTAACCTAAGCTAGGCATTTGCCCACAAACCCATTTGAACCTGGGTCACATTTATTGTTTTTTTATTGTTAAAGATTTCTGACTTTCCTAATTAAATGCCATTAGCTTCTCATTTGGTTTAAGCCAGTATGGGCAACATTCTGAACTATTGCACTATTACATGTGGTTCTTTTTATGAAAGATACAAGAAAACTATCATTGCCATTTTGGATTAGAGATGTGGGTGAATCTTTAACTATCATCTGTCACCTCTGAGAGGGCTGTACTTACCAACTGGTAACTAATTTTGAGCAACATAAGGAAAACATCAATACTAAGAAAATGTTTAATCATTGTAAAGGATCACCACAAGAACAATAATGATTAGCTTACTTATCCCAATTTTTACTTCCAACACAAACTGGTAAATACTTATCCAGCTTCTGACAGACATACTGGATAAATTAGGGCTTTTTTTCTTGAGTAGGAGAATAGGTAACTGAAGAGCCATCACTGAGAACATCTCCATAGGGACTTCTGAAGACATGCTTTGCCCACAGTGATGGTACAGTACACTTAGAAACATCCCCTTGGGAAAGTGGATAAAAAGAATGGAATTGATTTCCAAGAGAGTATTGACTACATTCCCTTAACATTTCCATTTTTAAAAATGAGATTATTTTTGGAAATTCCTATAGGATGACATGCGCCATCCATTGCTTTCAGATAGACTGTGCAAAATCATTACTTTAATTCTGATTAGGTTAATCAGAATTAAATTAATCCTACCTTCTAATTTTTAATCCTACCTTCTAATTTTTAACTGTCTTTTTCCCCCTTTCCTCTGTTTTTAAGATAGGACCTGTTTGCCTTCCATTCTAATTTAAGGGAAGGTGTACAGACATAGGTCTAGTTCATTGCAGTGAGTCATTGGCTAAGCTCATTTTAGCAGATAGTTAATTTCAACTTGGAATGAGACACTTCTCAATGATACATTTTCCTATGGCTTTTTGGTCCCATTCCTTATATTACCTGCAGAGCCAGGTAATTTATTAAAAAGAGTCTTGATTTGGATAAACCAGAATAATAGGTCTAAAACTTCATCCAAGTGTCTTAAGGGTGTTTTCCATAAAAAGGCTTCTGCTATACATGGAAGGAAACCTTAATAAGACTCGGTACATTGCTATCAACGTTAAAGGCAGATATAGTAACATCTCATATGCAAAATGTTCCTGGTATGGTTCCACAATCAAATCGGTAGGCCATGTTTTACTTTCTTGACCTCTCTACCATGTTTGATATGCAGCAATCATAAGCCCAATTTTTACGCTCTGCGCAGGCTAATTTGAAATTAAAATAATCTACTTTTTACTTGCTGATTTCTTCCATGAAATGTTCAGGAACCTGGTAAAATTTCACTGAATTGCAAGTGGTATTAGAGGATTCTGTATCAAACTTTTCTGCTGGTTCAGAGCACTGAATTTCCATTTATCTACGTCTATTTATCTGTATTTTCATTTGTTTCCATTTTACTCTGTTTTCAGAAAGCTATTAGAATATTATCACCAGTCTTTTGTAACCAGCTTCTACTTGAATGCTTTTTTGCCTTGCCTTTAGCTATAAATTAATAAAAGCAAAGAAATGTGTTGGCAAGACTAGTTGCAGTGAACAAAGTTTGAGGCCTCCTATGAATGATGATTCAAATCAAGTAAATTCAGTCACCTACTAGATACATCCCCTACCATTTTCAGCTTACTCTTAAATCTTGCTACAAGGCTTGCTCATTGTGACTTTCTAATTTGCAGTCCTACAAAGGACT
Source organism: Acrochordus granulatus (assembly GCA_032468055.1). Lineage (NCBI taxonomy): Eukaryota > Metazoa > Chordata > Lepidosauria > Squamata > Acrochordidae > Acrochordus > Acrochordus granulatus. Next base: position 40,669 of record JANHZU010003424.1, read on the forward strand.
CAAGCAGAAGCTGAGCTTAGCTCAGCAGAAGCTCTTAAACCTCCTTTTTAGCTGCCTGCCCAGGACTACAAAAGAAAGGAAAATTGTCTAGCTGTGAATTCTGCAGGACTTCCCTAAGGCATGTCTATCCTTTTGTATTGTTCTTACATTAGTGACACTGATGGAAGCATGAAATTAATATCTCTGGCTCTAGGCCAAGGCGAAGTTGCTTCCTCTCGCAGAAGCAGTTTTCCATTTTTTTTTCTTCTAGAATGTCGACCCATTCTTTGTCCTGCCAGCTAAAAAGGACTTGCATATCTGCTAGGACATTTCTGAATCCAGCAGAAGAATGTGAGACAAGATTGTAAGTCACAGAGTGATCTAAGAATTTTCCCTTCATATATCTAAGATTTGTTTGAGGCTATGCATTACAGAGAAATGCTAGCAATGGGGAGAACTCTCTTTGCTAATGCTGCCTTCCTTAATAGTTAGGTGCTCCAGCTGTTCTTCTCTTCTCTGTTAAAAAGTCCCTGATACAATTTTAAACAAAGAAAGAAATCTTATGATGGAAAACAATGGCAAAACCCTGTGCCTTTTGTTTCCAGCTCACTGCTTTCTTTAACAGTTATGTGTTTCATACCAGTGTATTATCTTTACAATATGCCTATTGCATGGATGCTAACTTAGTTTATTTTTTCTAACCAAAGATGATAAAAAGGCTATAAATGGGTTTCACAGCCAAGCTGGAAGCTGGATTCCTTACAGCCATTTCTGTGACTCAGTTTAATCTAAAAGAGACTCCAAGTGTTGCCACTGCTAAGAGGGAGGATCTCAGCAATTATAATATAAAAGTATGTGCAATACTGTAAAGAACGTATACATTTTAGAGATTTTATCAGAAAACTTTATCACGAGCAGCTATGACAGTTGAAGAACGCACATGGGGATTCTTCTCTTTATCTACAAGTCTGCACAGAACCTCACCGTAACCTTGCATTGCCAGCAGGAGCAACGTGCAGATAGCAAAGCTGAAGCTGTAAATCTATGATGCTACTAGAGCAATGTTTCTCAACACTGGCAGCTTTAACATGGATGGACTTCAACTTCGACTCCTGAATGACTGCAGCAAAAAAAAAAAGTTGGGCAAGTCTCATTTAACAACCATATTCTTAGCATTAGAAGTTCCCATACCGATTGTGGTTGTAAATAGAGGAGTATAACTCAATAAAAACTACCCCAAAAGGCATTCTAGCTCTTGGTCATCTCTCCAAACATGGGAACTGATTAACATGGAGTTATAGGAATGTACTTAATTTCCCTTCAAAGTGCCAGATGGAGAAAATTAGCTCAGGGGGTACTACCAGAGTTTGAACATCAAAGGAAAGACAGATTTGGATACTTCCTCCATAGCAACTGGACGAAGACAGACCTTTTTAATAACAGTCCCACACTACAGAAAAACTTCAGAATTCCTATTTTCTATTTATTAAGGCATGCCCCCAAAACAATTTTATTTCAGCAGGCTTTTGGGTCCTGAATTACCAGTGACACTGATCTGTTTCATTAAAGTTCATAATCATTAATGATTATGTTTTTATTTATTGTTTCTGGTAGTTTTTTAACCACTAAAATATTCTGACTTAGGTTGCTGATATATACCTAGCCAAGACAGTAAGACAGAGGCAGTCTATAAATGCTGCGAAATCATCAATTGAGCAGTAACAATGATGACTATTACATATGCTTTCTTGACAAATATGCTTTATTTTGATGTGTTTTAAATGTGATTTTTTTAAAGTATACCTTTATTATTTATATTTTCTGAATGTTTAAATCATATTTCTTATGATTGCAACTTGCCCAGAATCTCAGACTACGGTAACATATAGTTATTATGCTAGTCTAGATAATGTCCAATATTTGTTTCAGCTACCATGGGTGGATAAATCAATGGGAAAATAAAATAAAATAACTGTCCTTGTTGGCCATCCACACTTTCATTAAAAATGTGCCTTCCCTTCCTTGTTGCCACCCTTTCAAAATACAACTGCTACACAGTTTTACTTGAAATGAAAATTTGACAAACATGTTGATTAAAACAAAGAGTTTTCCAAAGTGTAAATGCCTACAAAAACTTTTCCAGTGGACCCAAATTACTTTATTATGCAAAACATTGCACCCCAAATTAGCAGCTCAAATGAGGTTTCAATTATTATGTCATTAATTCATTTTTGCTTGCTGTACTACAATTCTATAATGATGGTATGACAATAACTACTTCAATGTGATTTAATTACTGGTTCAAATATTCATTAAAATATTATTCTGATGTTTTGTCTTAAAAGGGTAATATTCAGTTTTGTATCAGGATTCCAGTAGGATATTCATTAGGTAGAGCTGAATGTTTAGATATAAAACT
>JANHZU010003424.1:43166-56458 GCA_032468055.1 Acrochordus granulatus
AATATTTTCCCCCCATATTTTATAAAAAAAAAAAAAACGCCAAACTGGGGTCTACAGCTTAGGCTGTTCAGATTGCATTCACTTGACCCCTTGAAATTTTCAGACTGCTGCAAACTGTCAGCACGCCAAAATCCTCAAGACACATAATAATGAAAATGTGAAAAAATTAATCCATAAACTCAAAGAAAGCAATGGCAAAAAACTTGAGTAGGGTTCTAGTTGGTCGGTGCTTCAGATATTCTCATGGAAAAGATGTACAAGACATTCCTAAATTCAGTTTTAACCTGAAACAGACAATCCGATGTAACCAAGATGCCCATCTGAAGGCCACCTAAGACCTAAAGTCAAGTTGACAAATTTGGTGGGAAAATATAAGGTTGAAAATGGAATGATTTTTCTCCTAGAGCCTCTTGCTTTCTGTCTGACCCCTCAGTCACAACACTTTGTGTGTTCCCAACACTTCCAGCACAGTATAAATATTGTACATCGTAAAACAGACAGCAAAGGGCCGAAATTGCCTGTGGATTCCCAAACCATGCTACTTAATAAGATTATGAAATGCATTCCTTTCCTGCTGAATGCATGATGTGGGAAGCATGCTTTTGTCCCCCCAAGAAGGCATGCGACGGGCACAATACGCACGACAATCACCAAGAACCACTGAAGAATTATCACCCAACAATTTGCCAGTGCTTACATACTGTTCTGCATGCATTTTGTGTTTTGTATGCAAATCTGTTTTTAAAAGGGGATAGATTGCTAAACCAAGACCGTTTAAAGTCCAAAAGACTGCTAAAACATCCATGTGATTAAATTTAGAAACTATGCTCACAGGAGTGTGTGGGGAAGATAAGATTTTTCACTTACAAAGGTTGCATGCTGCAGAGTTCTAATGCCAGACATAACACCACTATTTCAAGCCAGCGTAACTGTGATTTCACTGTTCCTCCATCTGTTTTTTGGTTCAAAAATAGGCCCATTCAGTACTTGAACAGGTGAAAAGATAGCTTGTTAATTGTGACCTTTGCAATCTGCTTAACTAAACATTCAGTGTGTATCAAAATATGTACTCGTACTAGGACATTGTTGCACCTGTCAAGATCTGGTCTTTCTGTGCTATTTTTATTTTCTGTAACCAAGAAACAACACATTTGAGATAGACAAGAATTTTTCTCTGCTAAGCTGGAAAACTGAACTCGGGGAAGAGATGAGACGGAACTGGCCAGCTTCTTGGACAGATGGTAGCTGAAGAGGCTGTTGTGGTTTTATGGTCCTCACCTTGGCGCACAGGTCAGAAATGTTTGAAAACATTTCAGAAGCTGTGAGAAATGAAGGCGGTTTGTGGTTTATACAACATACTGAAAGGAAAGGTGAAGGATAGAGAAAGACGTCATACTAGCATGATCTGGATTTTCTGATCAGGTTCATAATTATAAAATAGGTTCTGCAAAAATAAGTTTTCGGCCAGGTTCATTTTTTTTATACAGAATCTCTCCATGAATATATCAAAGATATCAATTTATTCCAAGTCCTATTGGAGGTGTGCAATTTCTGGAAATGTTTAAGTCACTGGAATGTTTATATTTCTGTTAAGAGAAAGACACTGGGAGAAAAAGTGACATGTACGATGACGGTATCAGAACTCTACCATTAAAATTTTCTATGATTTTTTTAAAGAATATAAAATTATTATGCAAGCCTTAACAGGAAATTAATATCAGGATGATGCCAAAATGATGAAACGTGAGTCATGATGTCAACCTCCACACATCTGTACTTGTGTTGCAACACTGTATGCAAGTTTACAAGCAGTGGAGTTTGCATTGCCATGTTGTAGTGCACATTGTGTCACATCTCTCTTACCCCTCTTCTTAGGCAGCCGTAGTCAGACACTAATATTTACTGACTTTACTTTTACTTTTTTTTTCAAATTGTTGTTACAAAGGCAACTAGACATTCTTAATTTACTCAGAGAGTGGAGAACAAAGATACTTGAGGACAAAAAAAATCTTTCAACATAATGATAAAATTTTCATTATTATTATAACTCCTCTACATGTGGACACTTTTAGAAAAATCACTAAGGAAAATCAGGAGTTACAGAGGAGGGAAGAAATCTCAAAGCATATTTTGTCTTCCATGTTATTGGTTCCATCTCATTTTCCAGGTTATCTGACCTATCCATTGGAATGAGATGCAATGTTATCGCTGCACTGATTCTGAAAACTGAAAGTTTGCTTGGATTAAAAGGACCTTCTCCATTTTTTCACGTTAGTCTTCTACCTAGAAGAATTGCATCACAGTAAAACACAACATCTTTCTACTACAAGTTGTTCAAAAACATTTGTGGACAATAAAAGGTAGAAGCATATTAATATATCCTTCCTTCTTTCCTTCCTTCCTTCCTTCCTTCCTTCCTTCCTTCCTTCCATTTTTTTTCAAAGACACAGTTCAGAAACAACATTTTTTCTCTCCTCCAAAATATTTTTGATTTTATCCATTCTAGAAGGACTTAAATCGAAAAAATTGAAGACTCCAAAGTTACTTTCTCCTTTTTTTTTGCATGCTTTCCTATCTCTAAAGGTAATAGAGGACAGCAAACTGAAACAGATTTCATTCAGTATGAGAATTTTGGAGTAATTCCACAATCTTCAGTTTGTGGAATAGGACATCTTTCTCCACCAACGCTCAAGAGAGAAGAGCCAACAGTTAACTTTAATTTATTATCTGGCCATGAGTTGAAAACACAGGCTCTTTTGTAGGGTATGGTTTGGCAGGATTCAATCACCTAGATCTACAATTTTGTATGATTCTGTACATATGTCCTCCAATTTGAATGAATCAACTTGCAACCCTTTATGACAAACATGTCACTTTCTATTTGTTGTAGTATGTTAGCAAGAACAACTTTTTTTTAAAAAAAGGGAAAGTAATTTTGGAGTCTTCAAATTTCTAAATTTAAATCTTTCTAGAATGGGTATAAATAAATTGACATGTCTCTGATCCAATGCCCATCAAATTACTTATTTTGGTCAAGCATTTTAGAGGATAAGAACATTTGACAATAAATGCTACCACTTACTATCTGAATGTCTCAAGATGCATATTTATTTTTAGGCTGCCTTAATTATTTTACAAAATAACTCAAGGCAGCAAACACACCTCCTCCTGTTTTCCCCACAATAGCACAACATCCCTGTGAGGGAGGTTAGGCTGAGAGAGAGTGACTGGCCCAAAGTCACCCAGCTAGCTTTTGTGGCTAAGGTGGACTAGAGCTCATGACCTCCTGTTTTCTAGCCCGTTGCCTTAATCACGAGACCAAAGTGGCTGTCTTCTGCTATGTGTTGTATACCAGTACCCACAATGAATTAGTATATAATGAATGTTTGCATAAGTTTGTAAGCATATGAATTTGTGCTTATGTATATGTGTTTGTTTATTGTTAGCAACCACATTTATTGTGGTAAAAAATTGCAACACTCAAGGATGTTCTTTGACTCAGTGGTATTTAAAAGGGTAGTAAAATATCATTAGTTGAAAAATTATCAACAACAATAAGTACTGAATTAATCTTGAAATTCGATCTGCATTTCTAACTACATTAATTAAATTTATTGTAATCTCTTCAAATATCTTTTTGGGTTATATATTGAAAAAACTATCTAGTTCTTACTAAAATTAAATGCACAGTCTTATTATACAAGGCATATATAAAAAGAGGAGAAGGATAAAAAGCACGAGGCAGACTCAGAAGAAGAGAGAGAGAGAATATTAAAGACACACTACAACAGCATCAAAGAATACTGGTTGAGGCCATCAGAAGTGCCAGAACCAGAACTTAGTATCTCCTTCGACATCCAAAGTGGCGGTGGTGGTGAAGAGGAAGAAGAAGAAAAAGATGATGATGATTAGAACACCCACGTTTTATTTATATACTTTGTTCATACCTTTCTAGACCCACCAAAGATCCTTCGACACTGTACAGAAGCCAGACTTGAGCACTCTACACAATTAAAAGGATGATCCTTTCTTGGAAGGCATTTAGACCTGCAAATTTAATCTGATTTGCTCAGTAGACCTGCAAAATGATCTATTCATTCTGGTTTGTTCAGCATAATGCATAGCCTTATTTTTGGCTTGCTTTAATGTTCTACCCTCAGCTGTATTGGATGAGGGTTTCACAAAAACCCATTTAAGGACAGAAATTATCCCTGTGGCCACATTGAACCTGAGACCTTAGTGCATATATTTCTTCCTTGTCCATGCTGGTATACCTATATCACCTTTTAATAGAAAACAACCTTTTGTTTTTTACTCTCATACCAGAACTCTACTATTCCCCTAGACATTAGGGACAGTTGAATGGAAGTCCCCTTGTGGTTGGTTTTGTTACATGTTTGGTCACCATTATGTATTTTGTTTTTATATTTGTTTATTGTTACATGATGATTTTTTTCCTCTTTGATTTATTGCTTGTTTTTATCCTTAAGCCATCCAGTGTCACACTGTTTGAATTGGGGCTTTTTAAGTCCTAAAAAATATTTTTGCCAAGTTCTGTTTGTCTTTCTTTTATCATTAAGAATCCCTATCATAACTTGCTTTTCAAATAGTTTTGGATGTGCGTATACTAGATTGAAAATGTTTTGCCTTTATTCTGAACAAAACGTACTTTTGCTTTTCAGTCATTTGTACCTAAAGATAGTGATGGTTTTGACATTACAATCACTGGAACACTGGATTGTCAGTTCCAGCTGAGTTTTTTTCTCCTTTTTATTGTGTTAACATAAATCTTTATACAAAAGAGTGATATTTCTGTCATACAATTCTTAACATTCTATTATTATTATATCTCAGAATATTGACTGTAAAGAAGAGGGAAGAAAGGATTTCCCAAGTTCTTATCAGCAGCTATTGTTGTAAGGAGCCTTAAGGTGCCCTTAATCCTGGAAGTCATTTTATTCTTTTAACTACATTTTTCTCTTATTTCATCTATTTTGGTTTGCTTAGTTAAGTATTGTTCTATTTTGTTTTATTTATTTCTTATGTGTTTAAATTATAAATGGCAGGTCTACATTTATATGTATAAAGAGTTTTATTTCTCTTATTATATTTGAACTTGCAAAGGGTGGTTTTAGAGCTGTTGCTCTTTCAATGGTCAATGATTGTAAAAAAATATTTCCGTTTTTTATGTATGTATGTATGTATGTATATGAAATATAAATAAAATGGTAAAATGGTTTCATCCATGTATGGTCTAGTCCGTAAAATGGTTTCATCCATGTATGGTCTTGTCCGTATAAAGACCATAGTGGTCTCGATGGTGCTGGGATCACTGGGGGCTGTGGCTCCTAAGCTGGAAGAGTGGCTCTAACAAATCCCATCACAGGTCTCCGTCAGAAGAGCCCTCTATCCAGAAGAGTGCAGGGTTAGGAAGAACTACACAGAATCCTCAAGCTCCCAGTCCTTGGGTGGAAGACCTCTTTGAAGAAGACCTCTATATCACCCATAGAGTTGAGAAGGAAATTTCATTCTATATATAATCATATTATTAATGATATACATTTGTTTCACTCTTCATTCATTTTTTTTATTTGGAAAAGCAAGTATAGGCTTGTGGGAGTTATCCTCATAATGTTCATAAGCAAGATGCCCTGTTCTAGAGAGATATACATCATCAAAATGTTTACAGCATTTAATTACTTTTCTTACTCAACATGTTCAGCTTTCCAACTAATAAAGCATTTCCTTGGGACTTTGCTAACACATAGATGCCATTTGGCAAAGGGTTGTTAGGGAACCATAAAGTCATGAAGCCAAAGCTACATTTTGATATTTCCTCTCAATTGTGAGTAAAAGGGTACGATCACGTCCTCAAGCATCCATGCACTGAAAAGCAGAAAGAAAAAAAAAGCTTTAATATCATTGAAGGTCTCTCTTACGATGTGGAATTCTTACTGAGAGGATTTTTATATCAGAGAGAGGAAGTTTGTTCATTCAGATTAATGAGTTTTGCAGATGGCAGAGTTTAGATCACACAGTCGTAACCAGGGCCTTCTAAGCTGTGTTGTGAATTTGAGAGTTCCCAATCATTGTGTTTCCAGTTCACATCTCACCTGTGTCAAAAATAAAGCACACCATGTAGTCTCAGCTCCCTTCTTCCTAAATGTAAATATTGACTTTTCGCACAGGGGTGTCATTATATGCACTGTACACCTGATTTAAATAGCAAAGCCAGGCCAAATTATATACATTGTTTAAATAACAGATGTTTTCAGGGATCATGTGAGAGTACAATATTTGCACAGATCCTAAATATTTCAGCAACTTTGATGCTGTTTTCAGAGTATACCTTAGCTTCTACTTCCCCTCATTGGAGGTCCAAATCCAATGACACTCGCTTTTCAGCAGTTCATTACCACAAAAGGGCAGTGTGAGATAGAAAATTAAGAAATTACTCTATGTCCCTTTTTTGATTATCTTTCTGCCTACTCTTTGTTTAATAGATTAATACTCTTGAGACTACTTCTTTCTGCCTTTCTTTCACATGCACAAGTATAGAGCACATGTTCTTTGACTCTTCTCTTAGGATATAGCTAAGTGGGTGCTTGGCTTTGCCTATGCCAATAATGCATTTCCTGTAAATGCGTCACTTTTCTATTTCACTAATAGTTTCAATAATCCTTGCTAGAGTTAGATTTCCTGTTACATACATCCATACAGAAAGAACATTTCAATTTCCAACATCTCCAATTGAAAAATATCAAGTTTAGCAACATATTCAGAAAATTACATGTGGGGCATTGAGAGATTACTGCAAATTACTGTTTGGCCCAATTGCTGTAATTAGCAAAAAAAGCTCAGATTTAATCAGCTTCAAAAACTGGGAAGTTGCCAGAATAACATTCATGTCTCAAGCTTATCCTCAGTGCCTACGTACTGGATGAGTTAATACAACTTTCTTCAGCCTTAACTATTTCAATTCATGTCTATGAAAATATGCCAATTGCTACAAGGATAATGTAATATGTTACACAAACAGTGGAAAAGAAGCTTAGTCCTGACTGAGTACTGATCTCTATATCAAAAATGCATATGCCAGACTTTTTCTTCTAACATAAACTTTCTCTTCTGCTTTGCTGTATTTGTCAACTATATTCGACAAAAACAAACACTCTGGGAAGTAAAAAGAACATTTCTTGCCTGAGGTTGAGAAAGAAATTCTGCAGAGTTTTCCCACACTTTTTCCATGCAGGGCCTGACGTAGGCTTCTGAACAGGAGCATGGAAGAGAGGTGCATTTTTTTGTGTTCAGCAGTGTAAACTACTATTACAGAGTTAGGTGACAAAATTAAATTCCAGATTTAATGATCCAGAATTGCTCTGAAGAATAAACTTTGACTTGGGTGACGAAGTCTATCAAGAATTGTTTATCACAAAAATACCATACTATGGAAAGTAGGTCAATGGAAAATTAAGAGGAAAGTGTGCTGAAATTTTTGCTCCACATTTTAGTATAAATTACTGCCCCGGGGGGGATGTTTATCAGAATAAACTACAAAGGTTGTAGTACCTTGTTTTCTTTTTGATTTGAACGTTACCAGCTAAAGGATATTCTTATCCTTTTTCTTCTAACATAAACTTTCTCTTCTGCTTTGCTGTATTTGTATTTGCTGAATATGAGATTCTATGCCACTTCACTAAGGAGATTCTGAACAGTTTGTCAGCTACCTAACAGGATTGTTCTTTGTTCTGCAAAAATTAGATTTGATAGAGATGTTGATAAACAGCAGACAAAATTCACCAAGCTTCCTCCCACCAGTCCCAAATCAGTTGTTTGTTCTGTCATGATTTATAACTAAATATCCTTCCTATTAGAGATTTGTTCACAGGCTGGAAAATTAAGGAATGGGGACATTCTTCCCTTCCAAAAGAAGATGTCATGAATAGATACAACATTTGCCAACATTCCCAGGATAATCATGAACTATTTTATTTAATGTCTACATACTTCCCTTACTGTCCATACTTATTCATTTTCAGAACAAGAAGTAACTAAATAAGTGTGTTCCATAATGTCTTCCTGTGATAACTGTATGAAGGGAACTGAAGAATTTGGAGAAATTATTGTAACTTAGACACAATTCTTCTTATTTCCAGAAATGTTATGGAAAATAAAGACATTTATTTTCCATAAATTAGGGGAGCAAATTGAATAACACACAGGGAAATTTAGAGACAACATATACTGTATCTTTGCGTTAGCATTTGAACTTGGAGTATTCTCAAAATTTGGTCCAGCTATTATTTATGAATTCATAATGCAACTCTGCATTCTCTGTTAGATGTGTCAAATAACAACTTTATTAGTGTTTCTGATAATTGAAAACTAGGAGCCTAATCCTTCAGGAAAACAGAAGCATGTTTGAGGTGTGACCCCAAGATAATATACATATTATGCAGACAAAAGAAATATACAAGGTGATAGTATGGAAGTCATCATCTTCATGAAGATATTAAAATGCTTAAGAGCAGTCAAGGAAGATGTGACAGTCCTTGAAATTTGATTTGGAGATCTGATTCAAAAGGGGGTTGATTGAATAATTTCTTCTTTGCAAAATGCTGTTGGAGGAATTATTTATTCATTTATTTAGGAGTAGAAATGTGATTCTGCTGTCAGAAAGCATGAAATTGTTTTGTATGGTTATCTTCGTGCTTATATCTATTATGCAGTAGGGGATAAGAAACCTTCAAGATTTAACCAGTTTAATTATTGCAAGCTACATGAGTTGCTCACCATGGCAAGACATTTGCTGCTAGATTGTCTTATTTTTAAAGGAATGATTAACAAGGCATGTAAGGTAAAATTCTGAAATACTTCTATTTCCTAATTAAATAGAACTATTGAAAAGAAATTTGTTCTGGATTGATAGATGTTCAAACTGAAAAGTCAGCAAAGTTTCTTTTAATCTATGGATAACAGAAATGGAAAAAAAGTCTTCCTTATCTAAACACTATGAAAATATTTATTCAATGTGCAACCTCTATAAAAGCTTTTGTTTTGCTAATATATTTATTAATGTTGTGAGAAGATTCATTTCAGAGATTGCTCTCAAAGTAATTTGATTGCTTCTCTAAATCAATTTGGATTTGGATAGATTCAATATCTTTTGGATATGGATAAATTCATCTTTTTATGAGATTGAATCAACAGTTCAAACTGAAATTTAGCATCAATTTATTTTGATAATCTGGGATAGAGTTTAAAATAAACAATCTGAAGTTCTGAATCCAGTCAAAAATCGGATCTAATTGCAAATCCCTCACGCTTACGTGATGATAATGTACATAATGTACATAATGGTGACACCTTTATATGACTGATGATTATGGCTGACTAAAAATGAAACAGAATAAGACTAAATAAGTAATCAGCTTGTCTGGGCAAAAAAAATATGCTTATGATACATCAAGGGGAAGATTACAGACAACAAACTGGTATTTAGCTATGTTGATTGAGACAGAATTAGATTGGTGTGACAAACCAATAAAATAAAATAAATCTGTGTGATGGGATTACAATGGCTGGTATGAAAGAGGGTAACAGGAACCCATCAGGGCTTAGCATCTTGATTGTTCCTTTGCCACAGGACATAGCCTTTGTTCAAATGAAATGCCCCAATATGCTACTTCTGTTACAGCTACTGGAAGGATGTTAAATCTAGCCAAACAAAAAGGCTTAAATTTAGGGACCATTATTCAATTCAGATACTGTGCTGGTTGGAATAGCTATGAGAGATTGCTCAAAAAGATGCTTTAGGTAGGACTGACTGATTGCTTTGAAGCTCCACGTCCACACTGCACTGTTTGAGAGTAGTAAAAATATACTGATAGCTTATTTGAAATAGTAGCTGCCAACAGGATACCTACAGATTTTAGTTTCCATGCAATGTTTGGAGATTTACTGGATTTTTTCTTTGTCTTAGAAATCGCAACAAAGTTTAAAAAACAGGCATCTGGACTGGATTTTTCTCAAGTCGAAGACGTTTCGCCTTTAATCCAAAAGGCTTTCTCAAGAATTGAGAAATTCATCATCCAGTCCAGATGCCTGTTTTTTAAACTTTGTTGCTATATAAAGATAGCCGTTTATCTGAATAGGTAAAATAGAGGACCTATCTCTGCACTGTTTAAACATTCAAACTTCTAGGATACTGGACCATCTTTTAATGTAGGGGAAGAAAATCTAGGACCTTCAAATGTTTCTGTGCATGTGGAAGAACCAAAATACTCATATTTCTTCTTTCTCCAGCCTCTTTAAGGGCCCAACTTTTTGGAGAACCAACACTTTCAAAATAGGGCCTGCTATGTGTGGTAGACTTGACAGAAGAGGGTGAGATGTGGTTGAAGAGCATACAGTAGACAAGAGTTGTGAGTAGGGGTGTGCCAGAGAAGATGTGATAACAGCTAGGTAAGAGCAGCTTTATTTGGAGGATTGCCAGAGGAAGAGGCACAGTTCAAAAGAGCATTGGTGTCAAGGGCCTCTGTAAAGGAATAAAGGAGATCCCTTGAAGATGGAATGAATAACTACTAAGGCAGGGTTTCCCAAACTATGAGTCATACCTCCCTTGGAGAGGGGCAAACAGAGTGCAGGGGGAAGTGTGAAGAACCTTTTACTTGTACATTTTTATAATAAATCTACCTTTCCCCAAATGCCACTTTATTGTTTTCATTGTTCACTTAGGAGAGGTGTGTACATTAAGATTACACTAAAGGAAGGTGTGATGGCAAAATATTTAGGAACCTCTGAATTAAGTAAACAACAATGCAGCCCTGGGAAAGAAACTTAAAACAACTCTTCTTTGGTTATGTTTGATATAAGAAGGAACAGAGGGATACTCTGGCAAGCTTTCAAGGTTCTCATATTACAACCTACAGCAGGCACAACCTTGGCAACTTTAAGACGCATGGACTTCAGCTCCCAGAATTCCCCAGCCAGCATGGCTGGTTAGGGGATTCTGGGAGCTGAATTCCATGCGTCTTAAAGTTGCCAAGTTTGGACACCTCTGCCTTACAGCAATAAAGTAGTGTTCCAGTCATTCTTGCATTTCTATTCCTTGACTGAGCCTACCTTGAAGGGCTAACATACCCAGAGAACGTATGAGCCAGAGCTGTAATCAGAAGCCACAGGAAGAACTTGCTGAGAGAAGGGGGGAGAATGGCACAGAAAATACCCTAGGACTCTATTCCTCCTAACTCCAACCCAGCAAATCCAAAGTGCTGGAACCAGATTGGCAACAGTGGTTGCTAAACTATCTTCCTCCAACCTATAACAGAAAGCCAAATAAGAACATCATACTTGCAAGCCATTAACAAGGGATTTTATTTTAATTTTGATTTTTTTTATTTTATTTTATTTTACTGACGGCTGCTTCAGGAAGGTAAAGATAAAAGCACAGGTATAAAAATGCTAGAGAGCAAGCACCTGGCATCAGGTGAAGACAGAATTCAAAGTTAAACATTAGGTAATAGAAGTTAGGATGAAGAACACAGACCAATCAGAGACAGAATTAAAATTACATACAGATAAGATAGAAAACATAACAACTATGACAGGAAATAAATAAATAAGCAAGCTGTAGCAAACAGAATGAAAAATTGTTTTGAAAGCTGATTAAACCAACAGAATAAGAACAAACCCAAACTTCTTGTCTTTCTATTTAGTAGCAAATTACTCTGTAGCCATTTCTCACCACTAATACATTCACACCCAGTATGAGAGCTGGATACTGCATATGCGTTGGTGTCATTCCTTCCAAAACCTGCAATCATAGACATTGTAGAAATACAGCTCTTTGATGGATTTTACAACCTCTGTAGTAGACTATGAAAAGTAACTCTAGGAAGCATATTCAAAGCATCTTTAGAAATGATTAACCCTGTAGCAAATTTGAAAGAGGAGTTTAGCCTGAAAGAAAAGTTGGTCTAATACATTTTGTGACTTACATCAGGGCAGCAAATAGCAGTTCCTCACTACCCAAAATCAAGTCAAAGAAATCCAAGACTAGTCATGTTACTTGGGCACTAAATCAAGTAGCTGTTTGGGGAGCTTCCAAATCAGCTCCTGAAACATTGACTCATTTTGTCCTACCTGAGAATGAAGGGAGAAGGAGCCCCATGAACTGAAGATAATAATGACCAGGCCTGGTCTGCAGGAGAGACCTATCAAGGAAGCAAAGGAGCAGCGCTAATGGTGATACAGCCCCAGAAGAAGATAATGAAAACATCTCTCTGAAAATCCAGACTGAGAATAAGAAATTTATTTGGTATTTAAAAAAGATATTACTATTTATATGAAAGTAAATCAATCAGTGCTATCAGCTCTCAAGTAAATGTGCCTAGGATACATCAAAAGTAGAGACAGAAATCTTTCACAGTAGCATCTTCTTCAAGATAGGTACAATGCTGCTTATTCTAAACAAAACAGACTTTTTATTTTACAAATGACATTATTTATGCATCTAGAAGATGAAGTAAATATTCATTTGAGGTTGCATAAATTGTATTTGTGTACAAGTAATCCCTGACTTACACTATTAGTTAGTGACTATTCAAAGTTACAACGGCACTGAAAAAAGGGACTTACACCCAGTTTTTGCACTTACAACCATTGCAGCATTCTCATAGTCACATGATGAAAATTCTAATGCTTGGCATTTATTTACAATGGTTGGATTGCCCCAGAGTCATGTGATCACCATTTATGACCCTTCTGGTGGCTTCTGACAAGCAAAGTCAATGGGGGAAAGAAATTTGGTTAATGGCCATGTGATTTAATAAATAACTGCAGTGATTTGCAAAACAACTGTGGCAAAAAAAGCTTGTAAAATTGAGCATGATCACTTACAACTGCCTTGCTTAGCAACAGAAATTTTGGTTGCAGTTGTGGTCTTAAGTTGAGGACTACATGTATCTAGATATATATCTTAGAAGCATATATTAATAATACTAAAATACCAAGGTTTCTACATTCTGTATTTATATGTGAGTAATAGACCATATATAATATTATAATATATAATACTGTACAAAACAGTATTGCAGAGGAACCTGGAACGTGATATCCGTGAATCAAGGAAAGCTAGATGTGGTCAAACGTGAGATGGTGAGATTGAATGTCGATACCTTAGGAATCAGTGAACTAAAATGGACAGGAATGGGAAAATTTAATTCAGATGACCACTACATCTACTACTGTGGACAAGAATCCCTGAGAAGAAATGGAGTAGCCATCATAGT
>JANHZU010003424.1:80436-96229 GCA_032468055.1 Acrochordus granulatus
ATCAGTATGGATTCCACAAGGTTGCCTCCTTAACCTTCGCAAAAGTGTCGTAAAGCATGGAGATAACTTTGTCAACATGTATATTTGATTTTTCAAAAAGTCTTTGACAAAGTTTCTCATCAAAAACTACTGAGTAAAGTAAGCAGTCGTGGGATAAGGAGAGGGGTCCCTTTTTATGGATTTCTAGCTAATTAGATCACAAAAAAGTACTGGAAATGGTAGAAATGGATGGGCATATGATTATATCAGCTTATTTATTATTGAAATAGCAAATTATAGAGATTAGAAATTATATTAATCTAAAGATTAGAAATTATATAATTTCTATAATTAGAAATTATAGAGATTAGAAATTATAGAGACTCTATAGTGAAACTGAGGTATCTGATAATCTCAGTTGTTCTCATCCTGTAGAATAATTTAACTTTGGGTGATCGGCATGTGAGTCATTGACTCTTGCAACACAATAAAGTTGTGCAGATCGTCCCAGTTTCTTATCGGTGCCTGTATCTGCCAATTTCAAAATAGGAGTTCAGAGGAAAGCATTGAATTTACAGCACAGTGCATGGGGGATTATTCAGAAGTCATACCATGTTTAAGAAGAATAACCCCTAGTCTTTGCACAATATCTACCGGTACTATTTTTGGAATAGCATGAGGTTTACTCCTGAGAACTATGCAACAGATCACCCTGTTAATTTTTATTTAAAACAAGCAAACAAAAGCAAAACAAAATAAGCAGTTTGAAAAGTACTGCATGATTACTGAAAATGTTCAGGTTTTCTTTGGAGATTTTTGGATGTGAAATTGCCTTGCCCTGAGATTCCAAAAAAAAGCTCTGCATGGCTGCTCTGAAGTTTTTTCCCAGGTTGCTTGCACATGTCTGCACGTTCACAGACTTCTGCTGGGAGTGATTGTAAAGTAAAGTGGCTAAGTTTGCACATACACACGAAATTAGAAAATCCTTTAAGTAGCTGCAGTGACACTTGTAGAGGAAGAACATTTTATCTGCGCGTTTGTGACACACCATTCTGAATGCTCTGCTCTGTCCATTATCTGCACATCGTTCTTTCAGCTGAACGCTTGCAAAGCAAATAAATCGTATAATGCTAATATAATTAGGCATTATAGTTAAAAGACTCCATTATTTCACTGATGACACTTCTGCAATTATAGTGGTTTGTTGCTCCAGTACGCATGATACTCACAAAAATGTAACTTCTAAAAACCTACTTCTGGGACAATATTAAGCAAAAATTGGATTGTCTTCATTATTGTGTGCCCACAAAGTAGTGCATGTTAAAAAAAAGCACTGAGCAGTTAATTCGTCTTACTAGAGTTCTCTGTAATTTGGTGTAGTTTGCCACAAGTAAGATTTATTTACTTCTTGCTTTTATTATTTTTATAAATAACTCGAGGTGGTAAACATATTTAATATACCTTCCTCCTCTTACTTTCCCCACAGCAACAACCCTAAAGAGACAGTGACTGGCCCAAGGTTACCCAACTGGCTTTTATGGCTAAGGTGTGAGTAGAATTTATGACCTCCCAGTTTCTAGCCTTGTGCTTCAACCAATAGAGCAAACTTTAACCAATAGACCATCCATCTAATGCTTCTAGCATTCTGTTTAGACTCTTTTTAGACTCTTATTTTTATATATATTTCCTTTTTTATATGTTTAGCTTTTTAAAATTATTTTAAACTTTCATGTATCTTTCATGTTTTTTCATTGTCTATACAGCAACACCCTTAGGCAGGTCTGTGGCCTTAACAAATATTGATTTGAAAAGCATTGTAGCTTTTTAGTAATGAAAGGACTTCCAATGGAGATCCCATTCTAATAGGAGTTAGGGTTAGGGTTAGGGTTAGGGTAGAGTTACCCAGCATCACAGCAGCTAACAATGTCCACAACACTAATCTAACCCTTGGAAGAGGCTTTCAGCATACATTTTCTTACTCTATGGATATATTGATGCGGTATCGATGTTATGTACGTATCAAACCTGATGCTGGAACATTTGCTGCAGTCTATACAGATTACTCTAGAACTGGTCTCTGATCTAATCAATTTGCATCAAATTTACAAAGACTGAAATCCTTAAGCATTCTTAGATTAGTGTTTGGGGAACTTGAGAGCATTGTTTTCACATTATGCAATGAATCTTAAAAGATTCTGGACAGCTGTATTAACATTCATACAGCTAAAAAAATCAATACATAGCATCTCTGCTTTATAAGAGGATGGGATTAACAATATTTTTAATCTCCGTGGAGGATTATTACTCCAGTTTTGGTGCTCAGATGCCACCACCAAGAAAATGGTGTTGAGGGATGTTTGATGAAGCTATTTCTGGATGCTTTTTTGAAATGCAAACAAGTATGGGCAATTTCTAAACAGTGTAAAAGCAAGCTTGTGACCTATTTACTAAACTTGAACACAATTAATGGAAATCCCTATTGTGACTAGTCACAGATGTGATTAAGAAGGCACGTTTCAACAAGCCCAGGAATACTCAGTGCACCAAAAGCTGAATGCTGCTTCAATCTCCAGGGGAGAAGCAAAAATAGACATTTAACCAACATAAAGATTATCTCAGGCAAAGATGACAAAGAAGTTGCTATTATTTATTAAATATTTAATATGGAATAAGCAAAGAATTAGATATGGGACCCTTGCAAGTGTGGCAGACCATGTCATAAAAATAGCACACAGGGAATTAAAGAAAGTGGAGAAGAAAGAAAATACAAATGGTTCAAAATTATCTTTTAATATAAAGGTAAATATTCTTCTCATTTCTGTTTAATTTTTCTTCCATACACTGCTTTTATTCTAATAGTTTTCTATCTCCCAGTAATAGATTTCAATTAATTTTGTAGCTGGCAAATGAACAACAGTTATCCAACATATTCTCCAAGAGCCATTTTTACTTCATTGTAGTATCTTCAGTATAAGATTGAGATTACGTGCAAAGTTGAAGGATGTCATCTGTGCAAAAGGGGAATGGGATTGAATCCCCTCCTAGGGCTTTGACTCAGAATATGCAGTCCTGATTCCTGGGGCACATCAGCACATGTGTGTATGGTCTCTCTTCAACCATATGAAAATAGCCAGGTTGCACCACTGTGGCCCATTGTGCAACCAGCTGGAGAACAGTAAGTAAATCAGTTCAGCAGGAATGAGGAAGGAGGGGGTGACTTCCTTCTTGTCTTGGTGAGAGTGTTTATGTAGAGCAGCTTGACATTTTTTTCTGTTTTCTAAAAATCACAGCACAGGAGGTGTGCATGGCAGAAAAAGGAGCAGTGGGTTCAGAAGGAAGGAAAGACAGACTGCTTTTTTTATTAATTATTAATTTCTTCTCCCCCACTCCCTGGCACTAGGGTTAGGGTTTTGTTCTCCCTGGAGAACAAAATGGTGATATCATTGCTTAAGATTTGAGGAAAGAGTAATATTAATGGAAGGAACCCCAGGGAAGAGTATTGAAAAAAAGCATGCACCCTGGCAGAACAACTACCATGAAGGTTAAAGAATAGAAGGAACCCCAAAACAGACAGAAGAAGTTTCACTAGCCTGGAAATAGACTGGGAAAGAACTTTGCATCCACAGCCTGATGAATACTGCTAACATTTTTAATCATAGTAGAAGAAAGGAAAGTTTAATAGCCACGAAGAAGGAACTGTTGAGAAGACTGTGGGAAGAAGTTGTCAGCCAACTTAGGAACACCCAATTATTTGTTCTGATTTATGCATGCAGGCAGTTAAATCCTGCATAATGTGTAAGACTTTTCTTTTCTTTTTAAAAATATACTGCAATGCAAAGGTAGATCTTGTAGCACTCAGTTTAACTTGTTTCCATGAGTGTAGCATAAAGCCTTTATTGAGTTCAGCAATGAAAACATTTAGTGTCCTTGCTGACATCCATAAGGATATTCTTCTTTCTCTCTGTCTTTCCTGTTAAAAAAAATGTCCATTGGAGAAAATCTAAATGCCTGAAGTCAAGACTGGCTGCCACAAGCGTATCTCAGGAGCAAGAAGCAGACCTATTTTTCCTGCTACCATGGAAATGTCAGCACAATCAGAAATGACAGGAAATCACACTTTGTTTGCTCCTCTAGGTTAGGGACCAAGAGATCTTAAAGCTTTTTCCACAGAGACATATGGGTGTCAGATATATCCCAACATTTTTGGGCAAAATAAATTCTATTATTAGTGCAATGGCTAAAGATTATTTGACTGGAGCATCTACTTCATGAAACCAACCTTTGGTATTTGGACTGAGGAATAAGGCAGGATTTATACTGAATAAAACAAATTAAACTCATTGATTTAATCTGTACAAGGAGCTCTTTCAATCTATTTTTCCTTGAGATAGCAAAATCTAAGTTTTGACTTTTTTCCCTTCTGCGAAGAAATTAATTGTAAACCTCATACTTTTGTAAATAACAATTTCAGATAATGGAGAAATTCTAAGCATACCAGTAGTCCTAATAATATTATTAGTCTTACAATAACAATATTCCAGGACCGTCAGCCTATTTTTGGCTGATGGTCCTGGGGGATTTCAATTTGCTGTCCCTCAGGTTTGGGATTAGCTCAGGAGTTCTTGGCTTCCACGGCAGCCATGGGCCTATCCCAGATTATCTGAGATCCTACTCAAGACAGTGGCCACATCCCAGATATGATTTTCTTGTCAGAGCAATGGCAACGTTACAGGGGGAACTTTCAATGTCCCCCATATCATGGTGAGATCACGCCCTGGTGTCATTGAGACACTCTTATGCCACCCCCCCATCTCCAAGGAAATAGAACCTATTTGTTCAGTCCACCCTCAGTGACTGATGGACCCAGATGGGTTTCAGAGGGAGCTGGGGAATGTTCTAGGGCACTGCTGCACGGTCCTTCCAAAGACCTGGTTACATTTTGGAATGAAAGGATGAACATGGTTCTGGATAGGATCGTACCTATGCAGCCTCTCCCTACTCACTGCACTTGGCACTCTCTGTGGTTCATGGAAGAGTTGCAGGTACTGAAAAGGGTAAAAAGATGCCAGGAGCACTGCTGGCAGAAGTCTGGAGAAGAATCCAACCGAACCTGAGTTAGAGCTGCTATTAAGGCTTACCTTGTGGCAATAAGGGTTGTAAAACATAATTATTTCCCTGCCCTTATTGCATCAGCAAAGTGTCATCCTTCGATCCTGTTTCAGATCACTCAGTCCCTTCTTGGTGGAGGGGACTAGGGGGATCTTCTTCAGGGCTGTGCAGAGGAATTTGCAGAATTTGCTGATAAATCACTCGGATTCAGTCCCCATTGGAAGCCGTGTGTGAGGCAAATCCACTTGAGATGCCGAGGGAGGAGTCTTGCCCAGTTATCTGGGAACAATTCAGTCCTGTTGCTCCTGATGAAGTGGACAGCATCCTTGCTGTCAGTCAAAATGGTCAGTCTGACCATTTGCCAATTAGATCTTTGTCCTTCCTGGTTGGTGAAAGCTGCCAGGATGGTGACTGGATGGTGACATCCACCAGGATGGTGGTCCATGCAGTAATTAACACTTCACTATGAGGTGGGACATTTATGGGTCCTTTTAAGGAGGTCCTGGTTCATCCCCTGGTTGACTGCATTATGCCAGGTCCCCCTGTCTTACACTGCCTCCCGGAGTCCTCCCAAGCCCACGCCCATCACACTGACTATGCTCTCTATCCATCTCATCCTCTGCCCTCTCCTTCTCCTCTTCCCTTCAATCCTTCCCAGCATCACAGTCTTTTCCAATGAGTCCTCTCTGCGCATCATGTGGCCAAAGGACTTGAGCTTCAGCTTCAATGGTGATAATGCATCCATCCTAACTCTCCTTGACCTCTCATCAGCTTTCAATACCGTCAACCATGATATCCTTTTGGGTCGGCTGTGGGGACTGGAACTGGGTGGTGCAGTTTTGCATTGGTTTGGCTCCTTTCTTCAAGACTGGTCCCAATCAGTGTTAATAGGGAGAGAGAAGTCCAGTCCAAAGTTGCTACTTTGTGGTGTGCCACAAGGTTTGGTACTTTCTCCTCTCCTTTTAAACATTTACATGAAACTGCTGGGTGAAATCATCTATTGCCATCCCTGGTGATCTTAGTGTTGCAGTCTCATCCTTAACTTGGTGTCTGTACAGGTCTGGATGGGGGACAATAGGCTTCAGTTGAACCCTGGCAAGATTGAGTGGCTTTGAGTGTCTGGGGGCCTGGTTCTGGGACTTTAACAACCTTAACTTATATGCCACCGAGAGTCTTTGGATTTCGGTGGCATAACAATTTAATAAATAAATAAATAAACTCTGGATGGGGTGGGACTATCCCAGACAGACTCGCTGTGTGATCTGGGGGTTCTCCTGGACTTGTGACTCCTGCTCAAAGAGCAGGTGGCAGTCACGGTCAGGAGAGCCTTTGCACGATTGTGTGAGGTGCACCAGTTACGCCCCTTCCTAGACCAGAGCTCCCTTCACTCAGTCACTCACGCCTTTGTCATCTTATCATTGGATTATTGCAATGTGCTCTACATGGGGCTACCCTTGAAGAGCATCTGGAGATTGCAGCTGGTGCAAAATGCAGCTGCGCAGATAATTTTAGGGGCCGATAGAATGGCCCATGTTACACCTTTATTCCATGAGCTGCATTGGTTGCCAGTTTGCTTTGGGGTGCAATTCATAGTGTTAGCTTAAAGCCCTTCATGGCATGGGACCAAGTTATCTGAGGAACCATCTCACCCAAATGGGGATGTCCCACCCCATCAGATCCAGAGGAAGAGACCTCCTCTGGATCCAGTCAGGCAAGGAGTTCCAGCTATTGAGATCTAGAAGAAGAGCTTTTTCAGCTGTGGCTCCTGTCCTATGGAACATCTTGCCCCCAGAGGTGAGGTCTATGCCCATGCTTAAGACCTTCTGGAACAGCCTTAAGACCTGGCTCTGCCAGCTGACGTGGAGTTTCAATGGGGACACATCATCTTGGGGTAGTTGGTGGTTTAATATTCACCTCCCCATGTATATTTTTTATCTCCCTGCTTGGTCTGGTTGGTTTATTTTAAAATAAAATAAAATTTTGAAGTAACGTTTTAAATTATTTTAATTTTAATTAAATTTTAAATTACATTTTAATTTTAATTAAATGTTTTTAATTCTGTTTTGACATGTTTTTATTGTCAGCTGCCAAGAGCCGCTTTGAATTCGGTGGCATATAAATTCAACAAATAAATAAAATAAGATATATATATACATACATACATATATATACATATACATACATACATATATATATGTATATGTATGTATGTATGTGTAAATGTGTGTGAAAGAGTTTGTGACATACCCAGACTAGTTTGAAAAAAAAATTACAAAATTTGTTTCTTTTTTGTTCCCCCCTGAACAGACTGGCAAATGAAGAATGAACTTCCCTCTTAGTGTGTCTTGTTCTTCCTGTTCAGTCACTAAGTCATGTCTGACTCTTTGAAACCCCGTAGATCGTAGCACACCAGGCCTCCCTGTCTTCCACTATCTCCTGGAGTTGCTCAGATTCATCTTCATCATGTTATGTTATTAGATAGATGCTCTCTAACCATCTCATTTTCTGCCATCTCCTTTTCCTTCGGCCTTCAGTCTTTTGCAGCACCATGATCACTTCCAAGGAGTCCTCTCTTCACATTAGGTGACCAAAGTATTTGAGCTTCAGCTTCAGTATCTGGCCTTCCAATGAAAAGTAAGGGTTGATTTCTATTAAGATTGACTGGTTTGATCTCGAAATCTTGGGGCCTTACGTTTCCATAATCTTGTTTCATATTTAGTAACAACCAAGCAATATAATGAACTCTTTAAATAAATGTGATGTGGGGATATACAGTTGCAATAATTCTGAACTGGAATCAGCATTTGCCAAATATCTCCCTCTGTCATCATCAGAACTGAAATTATTAATTTGGGGCTTAAATTTGAAAAAAAAATAATAAAAATGGGAGATCTCTTGTAAGGAAGTTTTACCCATGACCTAATCTATTTTATTTCAGTTGCATTGTTTTCCATTGCTCAAACTTCTGATAGGGAGTTTTACAATTGTCTTAGCTTATGATACTTGTTTTGTGACTATCTACAGAAGTTTGATACTCTTCCTCTGAGAGTTTACCTTCATGCAGTTGGCTTGATAGTTATTCTTATTTCACTTGAACATGTGTTTTTTCTTCTCCTGAGAGCTTCTGATATCTCATTTTTTGCTCCTTCAAATATTGTAAACAAACTAGAACAATAATATTAGGAATAACATGGCTTCAGATCTGTCCTGCTTTTCCCTTCCCAGTTTAATTTTATGGAAATTAAAGATGCAGTGAAATTGATGTTTAGATCCCTGAACTTACAGTAGAGGATCTGAAGGTGGTTCCGATATACATTTATAACTGAATAATATAACTGTTTTTTCCTTATCAGCTCAAGCTAATATTACAAAATTTCATCTAAATAATCCCACAACAACTACCTCCTCCTGTAAAGTAGTATGGGCTGAGAACGGGTGGTTAAGTCTGGTCTATGATTATAAGGGAACCTATCTAACTTCAATATCTTCATCAATGGTACACTAGGTCAAATTTTTCAAGCTGGATTCTTCCCAATATCTTGGTTCTTCAGCTTCCAGCATTGCTACTCTGTATATGTTTGTACTTCCTTTACATTCAGGAATATCAGTTTGAGGATATAGTTAGTCTGTCCCCGCACTTCTATGTAAATGTACCTTAACTTACCGAATGTAATATATGTTGTTAAGACACATTTCTCATTTTTCATTCCATATTGAAACCTGCATTGTAATATATTAAAAGTATGGAATGTACAAGGGTGAAAAATGCAGACTGATCATTTTGCACTATTTTGCATAATTCCATTTCTTTGGTCCACTAAACAGGAATTTTGTAAGGATAAAATGTATCATGGGGTGAGGGGAATAGGCCTTAAATAGCAGCCCATACATTATTTTGAATTCCTGAATAAGAGTTGTTAGTGTAATAATTAATAATATATTTCCGTATACCTCTGACTTAGTTAAAACAGGAAGAAGATGTCAATGAATCAACAAATCTCAAATGAGAAAATACAAATTAAATCACAGCCTGGGCTGGCATATATATGTCCGTCATTTGAAAATAATGAAAACTGAATCGGATGTTTCTTTAAGATGACAAAAGGCAAAGTTCATATTCAGTGTCTTTCTCTCTCCAATGATTCATTCAGTCATGCATACGGATGCTCAATTACATTGGAGCTATTAAGTGGTGAAAAGCAACACTTGTGAGATCTAACCCTGAAATCAGCAAGCTTCCAGTACATTAGATTAACAGAGTCTAAACAGTGAGACCATAAATTGTATTCAGAAGTATCAATCATGCGCCGGGCTGATGAATAGTGAATGAAGCCAAAATAGCTAACTCTGCTCTATCTTCCTGGGCTCTATGTATAGCACTCTCCCATCATTCATTCATTCATTCATTCATTCATTCATTCATTCATTCAATTGATTCAAATATCTGCGTTGGGTTTTATACACTCAGGAACTCTTCAAAATACCACCATGGAGGCCAAATGGAAATCTTATTTAGGCTAATAGTTCAATTCTGTTGGGTCAAATTAATGTGGTGCTTCTCATGTGTTAGGCCTAAGCAATATCTATATAGACAGCTTCATTAAACTGCAAGGACAGTTCAGGATCAGCCTCCTGATTCACTGCTGACTTATTTTTTGTGCCTATTCAAAGCCGTACACGGGTCTGGGCTATTGCTCATACCCGTCTAGGCAGAAAGAAAAAAAGTGAGCCTATCTTGTTCAGAAACTGTTTAAAAAAAATAATGATTTGCATGCACATGCAAAAGTTGGGATGCTGGCAGAAACCTGCAGCTGATTGGTTCTGACAAATCAAAGGAGACTAAGCCACAGAAAATTGTCTGGAGCTACTACATTTGCTAAGTAGATAACAACATTCCTAGAATTGCTGCTCTAATGGAATGCTGCACCGTAAAAATACATATATTCTGTCACAAGGGGAGAAGCCGCAGCTGTTTTGGAGGACCACCACCGAAGAGGATAAACTGCCACCGATAGAGATAATCTCTCATGAAATCTGCTATTAAACTTACTTAGAATGTGGCTCTTGGGGGTGGGATCAGATATGTCCTTCATTAGTAGCAACATAGCGATAAGAGGAAATTATGGTAGGTTTCATTGCCACCTGCACGGCTTAAAACAAGCTGCTTTTTCATTCCTTTCTTAAAAAGCTTTATATGGACATATTGTATTAGCAATCTGTGCATATAAAATGTCATTTCCTTATGACTACAACAGGGACATTGCCTCGTTTTCCCAGTGCTGTATGTGCTGACGGCAAAGAAAAAAGCCACCTTCAAGAGTAAAACCAATTAACCTTCTGTAATACAATCTAATATAATATGGTTGGAGCTTTGGGAAAGATAAAACCAGGGAAAAGAGCAATTGCAGATTTTTACACATTTGCCAGAGCAACTGCTTACAAAGCTATAAAAGGTGAGATTTTTTTTCCCTCCTGTTGAAGGTGATGGGTGTTTTTTTTAGCACTGTTTATATTTTTCAAAACCAAAAATGCATTAACATGAAAGGATAATCTTAGCAAGAAAATAATCTGTTTTCCAGTGATGGAAAAAAATGCTGCAAACATTTGCATCTTGCTTTCACACACTTTTTGGAAAGATTTGATTTGAGCTCCCTTCCTTTGATGATGACAGAATACTACAAAGGGTGAAAACAGGTTAAGACACATCAGTAGGGTAAACCAATTCCAAGCTTTTTTTTTTCTTATCAGCAACCAGATAACTCCAAAGCTAAGTAAGAAAGACTAGGTGGCATCTGGCCTCTTTCTATTTACTTGCTTCCTTATTTATTAGATTTATAGGCTGCCAACTCGAAACGATGAAGATGCACCAATTCTTATTCCTCAAGTATAAAAGACCAGAATGAAAACCAAATTAGGGAGATAATTTGTGTTTGTATCCACCAAAAGTTATTGACAGAAATCTGTAAATTTTTAGAGAAGGACATTTACAGATCACTCAGCAGATACTGGCATAGCAAAGACATTCAATGAATGAAGTTTGTTACTGTTTTCCCAACACCTTTCAGTCAAAAATCTACCAATGCCAAAGTATCAGAAAATTAAGAAATGCCTCACACTAGCAGGGTTTCTGAAAGTTGCCTAGATAAATATTGGATTTTGTTTGTTTAAAAGAACTTAAATTGAAAAAAGCTCTAATTTATTTGTTTATTCTATTGATCTATTTGTTCAGTTTTGATGGCAATCTACTCCAACTGACTTTAAAAATCCACATCCCAAGTTTAGTGTGCCTAAGCACAAGGTGACATTGGAGAATTTTGGATTTAAAAGTGGAAATTTATATTAAAAACTAAATACAAACAGAGAATCTGTGCTGGAAGGCATGAAAAGTATGGCTGTAATGGATTTTTTTAAAATAATCCTTAAAAATGGGGGAGGGGTTTGAAATCCACAGCTTACCAAACTAGGAAGTGAAAGCAATCAAAATTTCTATATACATTGGTGTTATTTCTAAAATCGGACACAACTCATGAACACGAAAAGAAATATTTCTTCCAGAATTATTATGTTGAACAATGGGGAAAACAGGATGCTGCATCTCAGCATTTCTGGGGGATTTTTTTCCCAGGTTTTTTTTTTCTTTAAAATACCATAAAAACAGATTCTAAAATCCCATCTGTTTCAGCACTGAATTGATCTTTGATAAAAACTGCGTTCCACACCATATTTGCCAATGGACCCCTGGTAATTTGATTTGTTTTTGTGAATGAGTGAGTAACCAGTCCCAACATGAGTTCTTCGTCTGGACTTTGGACAATATTAAGACTTTGATGTGGAGTTGGTCACCGGTCCTTTACTCATTAAAAAAATGGACAAGAAAATAAGCATTTAAGTGCCTTTTTATTCTAATGGTAACTATTTAGACTCTACCCTCTTTTTATCCATAGTTTGGTCTTATAAATACTGTGAATTATATCAAGAATGTCCACTGTTTCCATATTAGACCCAAACATATTTTCTTCCCAGAAATTCAGGTTTGCTTTTACCACATTTTCATTGACCAACTAATCATTACTTTGATTACCTTGTTTTTGAACAAGATTTTTTTCTAGATAATGTCTGAAGCTATTCACAGCAGTTTTCATGCTCCCCAGGTGCTAAGCATAGAAGTCCCATAATCACCATTATATCTTTCTATATATATGCGTATACATTTTGCAGAAAGGGAATCTGAAATAATAAACACAAAAATTTTATACATATAATGTATATATTATATGATAATATATGTATTATATTATATTCACTTGGAATTCACAAATAAACTTTCAGAGTTAAAGCCATAGCTTTAATTTCTTTTGGCTTTTCCTCATTCTTCTTTCTGAAACCAAGGAGGACCTAATCTCATTTCAAAAGATACTCATTACCTTAAACTAACTCCTAAATTGGAACACAGTCCTAATGGCTAAGCTTGTGAATCTTGCAGAAAAAAAACATCTGGCTCTAATTTTTTTTTAAATGATCTCGAAAGATCCTTTGTTGTCCTTTCCATTTCTGCCCCTTGTTTTTCTTTGTTTTTCTTTAGTTAAGAGACACTGAGGGGGGGAAAAGCTTATGGATATTTCTGCAAAAAAATGATAATACTCATTTTGAGAACTGAGTTCTCCGTACTGAAAAAACATTGTAAAAATGTACTTTCACACCAGCCAAGAATCATGCTCAGTAGGTGGCTTTCATGTCCACACACTTTCTAAAACACCAATTCATGTTCTCTTTAACAATTTATTAAAGTCAGAACCACATGCCTTGGACAGATGCCCAGCTCATAAAGGTCAGATTTATATCACATGCAGTCAGTCAGTTTAACTGCAATAAAGAATAATTTGTAAATGTTCCTAAAATTAAATACGATGTGCCTTGAAAACAAATCAAGCCCAACTTGCTTAAAAGAACGTTAGGATCCAATATTTTCTCAACCATTCATTCTATGTTTTATACATTTCCACTTGGATATGTACTGTATGGGCAACAGTTGAGAAATCTTTACAGAGAAGATATTAGCTAAGATTGCCTAGTGAAACAATTTGCCACAGACATCAAGTTCTCACATTCATTTCCAAGGCATGTCTGTGCTATCTATTTTATAGGGAAGAAGCTGACTCTTCCAAGTGGAACGAGGAATCTATATTCAGTTAATGTATGGCTGCAACCTTTATACCAAAAACTCTATTTAGAAGCAAATGTTGATTTCCAGCAAACATGCTGAAAATCATGGTCACATGACCATGAATGCAGCAAACATCCTTAAATATGGGCCATTGCCAAGCAACCAAAATACGATTATGTGACTGGACTTGTCATAACTTTGAATGGTTGCAAAGCCACTAATCATCAAGCAAGGACTTTCTATATGCTGTGAAAGTTGGGCACACAGGCTGGCAAGTCAGATTGCAAACCACCATACTTGGGCTGGTTAAGTATGACTTTTCCACAATTTAATTCACAGAAGCAGCTGCATTAATAGGCAATTGCTGTGTGTGTCACTCCTGTCTTCCTCCCATAAGAACAGCACAAAAGATGGTAGGTTATAGGCTGGCATAAACATCACTTATGCTCATTTAAATGCACAGCTACTTGCCTTGAAACAGAGATACTGATTTCTTGACACTGGGGAGAAAATTTTGACAAAGTAATCTCAAGCTATTGTACATTTCCTTGGCCAGAGTTGGTGTGCAACTTGAGAGTCTTTTTGGATTTACAGATTCTGGAGAAGCTATGGACAGGGAGGTGTCTTGTTTTATGCTTTGCACAAACTCATCTTGTGCACCATTTGTGCCTATTCCTGTCAGGAAGGCCTTGCTCACAGTCACTAATACATTGGTCTTTTCCTTGTTGGATTATTCAATGTACTGTATGGGATTGCCCTTGAAGACCACCCAGAAGTTACACTTGGCCCAAAATATAGTGGCACATGCAATATTGATACCCCACATGAGAAAGCTGTTGTAGAAGCTGTACTGGCTCTCTGTTTGTCTGCAGGTGCAATTCAAAGTGCTGGTTATTATTTTTAAAGCTCTACAAGTACATGACACAGGACCAGGTTATTTGTAAGACCCTCTCTTCCTATCTACCCATCCATTCAGATCAGACAGAGTGGACATGCTCCAAGTTCTTTCCCTGAAATGTTCCATCTACTGAGACCTAGGAAGCATGTCTTTTCAGTTGTGGCCTCTCCCTTCTGGAATATCTCAAGAGGCCCAGCAGACCTCTTTTCAGCCTTCTGGGGAAGTAAAAATAGTTGGCTCTCCCCCCCCCAGTCACTGAGATAGGTTGAGAGAGTAGGTGACAGCTTTTTGTTTTATGCTTTTTATTGTTTCTTGGTTTTACTGTTGTTGTAAGCCACCCAGAGTTGTGTTCTAAGATGGTTGGCCATACTAATATTTTAAATAAATTAATGTTCTTTCTTTTATTATACAATTGGCTGCAAACTAACACTTTTTTAAATAAAGGTAATAGGATGCATTCTTACCCTGCATCTGCATCCTGATTAGAAGTGGGCAGCTGGAATCACATTTTAATTAACACGTAATTAATGGAGATCCTGGATCTTCAAACTAATCAAATGCCTTGGATTTTTTTCTTCTTCAAAGGAGAAGAAACATCAAATGGAATCTTCTTGACTGGGGAACTTTCTTCCACTGATCCTAAAGAAATTTGTAGCACATTTTAAACTTTGTGGGCCTAATGATATCAAAGAGAAGGAAAGAGGGATCTGACCTCACATACAATCTAATATATGTTCCCATGCTTTGGTTACTTTTCATTTTGAGGGATGCCCTTATGGACAATGTACCCAAACTCTCCAGGCAGACTTAAAATATCAAAGAACCTGTCATACAGTCTTAGATACAAATTAAGGGACTTTAAGGTAAAGGTTTCCTCTTTCAGTTTGACTGGCTCTAGGGGGTGATGCTCATCTCTGTTTCATAACTGAAGAGCCAGCATTATCCAAAGATGCTTCTATGGTCATGTGCCGAGGCAAATGGAATGCTGTTATCTTTCCCACCACTTGCATTTTTATATGCTTTTGAACTGCTAGGTTCACAGAATCTGGACCAAATAATGGGGGCTCACCCCATTAAACGGTACCTGAGTCTCAAACTTGGGCTGCTGACCTTCCAGCCAACAAGCACAGCATCTTAACCACTTGGCCACACACCCCCTCACCTAATATCTAAGGGACTTTAGAGATATGCAAAATAGTTTGTGATTTAACTTTATGGTCTTGGAGTGTCTGAAGTTCAGAAGAGATATTTTGATATCAGACAGTTTCGATGTATCATGTTAATATCTAAAACGAATAACATAGTCTGCTACATTTGGGAAAACTTGGGAGAAGGATGCAGTATTTTGAAGGTGTGTTTTCCTAAAATAGCAACCAGTTGGGCCATTCTAGTCTTATAGGAGACATCATGCACCGCCATCTAGCTTGTAAGGGACGTCAACTGTGGTTGCTATCTTTTGCAGTATTGTTCACTGATGTTCTAAGATAAAGCTTCAAGGTAGTCACAGATATCTGGGAAAATAATCTGCCACAATCTTATCCACAGTTTATACAATGAAGAACTGACTCACAACAAAAGTTTAAAAAACAGGCATCTGGATTGGATTTTTCAAGTAGAAGACGTTTCACCTTTTATCCAAAAGG
>JANHZU010003424.1:133596-153877 GCA_032468055.1 Acrochordus granulatus
AGACCAGATTTTATATATATTGTAATCACACTCCGACTTACCATATTTCTTAAAAGACACAACACCAATTAACAACTAATGATTAAGGTCCACTGAGTGCATAAGGTCCACTAAGTTCAGGGCTATCTCTCTCTCTCTGTGTATGTTTAACTCTGTATATAGCATACCGTCCCTTGTTAAAAAGAACAGAATTTGACATTGGTTATAACAATAGGGAGAACAAGAGATATATTGGATATATAAGTTATAGTTAAAAGTTATAGTTAAAAGGAAATTGAAATATTTGCTCAATACATAATAATTGGTACAAGCATGCTGGGAAGATTTACCCTTGTTTCCACAAAGCTTACTTACTAGAAAAGCAGTCACTAATAAATTTTAATATTAGGTAATCTGCAGCAATAAGAATCTGAACAACCTGATTAAATTCATTCACTCATTCAACATCTAGATTTTGAACCTTATGTTGGCAATGTAACATTAAAAAAAAATGTTTTGTTTTCCAAAAATGTTGAAAAAAATATTTTATATCAATGCCAGAGTGCTGCAAAATCTTCCTGAAATAGCAGTATATTATCCATAGGATTACAGAAGTTGTCTACCTGTGCCTGGAGCTATTCTTAGAAGAACCATATTATCT
This sequence comes from Acrochordus granulatus, assembly GCA_032468055.1. Taxonomy (NCBI): domain Eukaryota; kingdom Metazoa; phylum Chordata; class Lepidosauria; order Squamata; family Acrochordidae; genus Acrochordus; species Acrochordus granulatus. Next base: position 134,237 of record JANHZU010003424.1, read on the forward strand.
TTTAATTTCCCAATGTTTGAGTTCAAAATCTGTCTCTGAGTTAAACCAGTACATTATCTTTTTTCAGACTAACGTAATATTTATTTATTTACAAAATCTATACATTGCCTCAGTCCAAGATCCTAAGCAGTTCACAGCCATGTATTTCTGGGCATCACTTTGGGATTAATTCTGCTCATGCAACCAGATATGACCGAGTTTGATCTCTTCACTCAACCAATGCCACCCCTGGAAGCATGCCTTTTCCATTCAAAGCACCTGCCCTTTAACTTCCAAGTTAAAGACAGCCTGGCAGTTCCCACAGATATTGGGTCAGGCTGCTGGGTGAGCCTTAGTACTTAAAAAAAAATAAGCAAACTTATATCGCTATCCATTTATCAGAAGGAATTCTGGGTGGTGAAGAAAATAAAAATGTGACACACTAAAAAGACGATTAAAACAATATTCAGAACTGAGACCCTGATAAAACTTACCTCATGCCAGATCCATCCTGGCTGTAAAAGATGGGGAAAACCCAACTCTTCTGTTTTCACAAAGTCCAAGAGAGTCAGTGTTACCCACCTCTCTCCAGGGAATGATGGTCCATAAGAGTGGTGCTAATGACAGAGAAGACATGCTTTGGAGAGCACTAAATGACAGAGGGCATGTCTACTCTGTGGGATCTAGTAGGATGGGCAGAAACCATCAGGAGAGACAAATATAACAGCAGATTGATGAGCATCCTTTATGCTTTATCTATTTTGTTATTTTGACATGCTTTGCTTTTTTTATTGTTTTTAATTTGTCTATACACTACCCAGAGTTCCCATGAGCTGAAGAAATAACTATAAAACCACAAGCAATAGCATAATGCATAAAAAGCCAAAAAATCAGTCCCAGTATATAACTTCTGTGCTTACAGCAAGTTGGAGAAAGCACTTTATCCACTCGTCCCACCAGATCTCACAGAATGTTCTGAGGTCTAGAGAGCTACATTAGGAGGGCCTTTTCTGTTGTGGCACCCTTATTGTGCAATCTTCTCCCTCCAGAGATAAAAAGTTGGTATCATCACTCCTGAGATTCCTCAGGTCTTTCAAAACCTGGTTATGACAGAAAGCCTGAGGACCCTGGGGACAGGTGAACTCATGAGATGACTCTCCTATTGTTTATATTCCTCCATCTATTATTCTCCTTTCCAGTTTTAGCTTTGCTTTTATAATTTTAATTATTTGTAATTATTATTATATAATGCTTATGACATAATAGTTTAAACTAACAATTACCTTATTTATTTACTATTTTTACTGCAATGTTGTATGTTGCCCAAAGTCACTTACATGAGATGGGTAGCCATATGCATTTGATTATTAAATAAACACATTAATGATTCTTTCAAATGATATACATCTTCAAGTTTGTTTTAAGGTACCATCCATTCAGGTTTGACTCCTGATGAGTGCGTGAACAAATGCTCAATATCTTGCTCTACCTCTGGTCCGAAAGCTTTCCAAAGATGATCCTTTAATCATCAGCATTTTAGGGGCTGGGATGTCAACAGAATCATTTGACACCAATAATTCATGATTGGTTCAAGGCTGGCATTTGGAAAACCATTACCTCATTCATCTTCTGTTTCCTATTAAATAGTTGATTTAATTTTGATTGTGTGCATCATATAATTCCTCGGTATAAAACCTGTGCTTATATAACATAAAGCAAGTATCAACAAAGAAGTATCTTCATAAACCCATATTAATCCATTCTTGCATTTCTATTTTGATCCAGTCCAACTCTGGATTAATTTCTCACTCGTTTGTTACAATACTTCTTCATGTTTAATTTAGTAATAATAGAATCCCTATTGTCTTTCTTATTGCCTGTATAAAAGTAATAGAGGAGTGATTTGTCACTGCTTTCTTCTGGCTGGAAATCAATACATGCTTCATTGACTACAGAAAGGCCTTTGGTTGCGTCAACTATGTCAGGCTATGGAATGTTCTGATGAAAACAGGAATCCCAAAATATCTCATTATCTTCATGTGAAGTCTGTAGTCAGAACAGACCAATACCAGGTCAGCAGTAAGATGGGATAAGGTTGCATCTTTGCAGGAAGAAGCATTGATAACTTGCACAATATTCTGACAGCTGAAAATGAAACTTATCTGCATGGTCTAGTAATGAAACCGAAGCAGCAGAGTGAGAAAAGGAACTTATGTTAAACATAAAGAAGACTAAACTATTAACATTAGCTGTAGCAACCATTCTTAGAATTGACAATTAACTTACTGAAATTGTAAAGAGTTCCTGTCGTATAGAACAGACTAACAACCGAAAAGGAACAAGCAGTCAAAATACAAGCTCTTGGCAGGGTAGTATTCAGCCATCTTTTGCAATGATCTACAGTATTGGTTCCAAAAGAGAGAGAGTGAAAGTAAAGTCACAATTGAAAATTTTCATAAATTTCACAATTGAAAATTGATCATTTTCTAGATTGCAAATAATTATTTTTAATATATGTTTTAGAATGGAATATCTTATTTCTGTGTTCCCTAAGTCATTTATCCTTTTCAAAGGAAAAATAAATAAATAATTCTCTCTTTTTTTTGTTCTTTTCTTGCCCTTCCCATGAGGAATAAAATAATTTCTTTACAAAATATGAAAGGTAGGAATAAAATAATTTCTTTACAAAATATGAAAGGTAGGAAGATGGAGTTATCTTTCCCCCTGTTTTATTCAGGAGGTGGTAGGGGTTAAAAGATTTGTCAGCTTCTTTTTTAATGTTTTGCTTTTTTGCTGTAAAAGGGTCAGGTGCATCTTGCGGTGTTAGCTTTTTTCCTGCAATTTGAACTTTCAGTTGCTGGAAAGATCAAGAATGTCTGAAAATATTCTCAGTCCATTTTTTTTCAATTCTCCTTTTTATTCCCCGCTTCCCCCAGGCCCATCTTCCTATATTTTATGAACAGAATGAATTAATTGGACCAAACAGACTGGAGTCCAAAGAAACCCAATCAAGGTGTTCAACCAAATCCCAGGTAATTCCAAGAATATTTTATAGAAGAATTCTGGTAATATATTAAATAAACAACACATTTTTCTATTTGATGTGGAAATTGTTTGAATATTCAGTACAGGCTGTCAGTCCAAGAAAGAAATGAGTAGAGCTCAGTAATCTAATACAATATGTGGTCTAAAAATTAATTTCAGCAAGTTCCAGATAGGGCTGGGGAAAAAAAAACACTTTTCTGTAGCTTGATACTGTTAGATGAACCAAACGATCTCACTTTTTAAAAAGAAGCTTCCTTATTTCAAAAAGAACAATCCAGAACAAAACAAGAAAAGATAAACACCTCATTAAGTTAGGGTTGGCTCCTAGTGGTTAAACACAAATGTCTATTCAATTTTCTTAGAAACAAACAAAACTGTGACAACAGTCCGAGAATATCCTTGTAGTTTCTCACATCAGTATGAAGTTGGCTCACCTCTCCTAACTTTTGAAAGCAGCCAAAGTCAACTACTAAGAAAGAAAGTTCAAAAAATCTACAGAATTTTAGGCCAATACTTTTAGATCAAAAGTAGGAAAGGAGGTAGGCAGACAGATCCTACAGAGTGCTGTCATGCTTAGCATCAGTACTTGAAATTCACCTCAGAAACATGTTGGTAACCTATGCAGAGGAAGTGCAATGCCAGATATGATATTAGAGCAGAGGTATCTCAAAAAAGCAATTTTCGATCAATTGCAGCTTTCAAGCTATTTTTTAAAAAGAGGCCCAGATAGCAGAGTTCGCTTTTTATCTGTTCTAGATAATCACATCAGGAGTATCATTTTTTTTTCAGAGAGCATGTTCTCTATGACTTAAAAAAAGAAAAAAAAACATGAAACATTTGCATTGAACATTATCTGTATTTCTTCTTTGTACAATGAATTTGTACACAACTTTTCCTAATCATTTATTCTTTTCTTACATTGCAGTGATCCCAATACACAATACTAATATTAGTCCAGGATAGCAATTGACCAAGATTTCTCCTACCTTCTCTTCCCCCAACCTAGGAGAGCTCCCCACAGCTTTTTTTTTAAGTTAAAATGCATTACCTACATTATCCAAAATTTTAAACTAAATTTTCTGTTTTTATCAGCCAGAAAATGAAATGGCAAAGACATTGTGAAGTTTTCAGCTCTGTAAGGTTCTTATTTTGCTTTAATTATTCACTATTTTTCATTTCTTTTAATTGATTGAAATATGTTTCTTTTTATATGTTCCACTCCAGGAACACTTTAACTCAAGATTACACAAATTTAATTATGAAACACATACACTTGCAGTTTGCCACCTACATTCTTCTAAAGTTCACTTATTTTTAACTTCATGTAATAATGTGCAGCTTCCCAATTGTCTGAGATCTTCTAAAGATATTATATCCAAGGAAGCTTCCTACTTCCAAATCATTGTTCACAGAATCGATTACTTGATGTAAGTAGCAGTCAATTACAGAACAGTGGATATCTTCTCACAACGTTAAGGGGCATAGAGAGATGTCCATGCTTTAATTGTTCACACACAACCCAAAGGATTTGCTTCAGGTACAAGGTATCGCACACTTTAAACACTTTACAGTGCTAATGTATTTCTACATTAAGTAATTCCTTCATGTAAACACATCTGATAGTAATTTGTTTTACTATAGCATTCCCTTTCTCAGGAATTTCCTTTATTTACCCAGGAGATATCTAGCATTAGAGATGGCTTAGGAAGAAGACTGTTCATCTGAGGGAGAAAGGGAAGAGATTAATCAATGCTGATATCCCCCCACACTTATACGGCATTAAATAAAAAAAATAAAACAACCATTAAACAAACTATAGGCGGTATTGTTGCTCTGCAGTCACTGCCTACATCTTAAAAATGGGTCAACGTATCTCTTGGGTTCTATAAATGGATTCACTTCACCCAATTTTAATTTTGAGTTTGGATTAACTTAATGAGAAATAAACAAGCAAATAAACAAGCAAACAGCAATTCTCTAATATCAGCTGTACAATAGTGCCTTTGAATTCCTATAGGATATGTTGGTATAAATAAAATTAAATATTAAAATTAAATTAAAAAGTAAATTTAATTTTAAAAATATACAAGGCAGAGTTTTGTTTTATACTATGCATAGCTGCCTAGGAAGAAAAAGAGATTAAAGTCTGAAGGTAGGCAAATTTTTGTGCACTGGTGAAACTAAAGGAAGAAACTCAAGAGTTGCTTTGTGTGGAGATGGACAGTTTCTGAATGTGATACATAATTAAATAAAAATTGATTAGTTTTTTGGATGTCCCAATGTAATGTCCTTACTCACCTAGACAGTTATTTCTTTGAAAATTTACCCTCCAAATTCTATTCTGCTCCTATATGGGGTCAAAGGAGTTTTTGACACACTATAAAAATTGGGAAGAAGAAGAGGAGAAACAGTGACCGTTGTTTGGACGCAAAGAATTGACACATGTAAGATGGCCTTTAATCTCTTTTTCATACTATCTTCAATTCATGGGGGATAAAGAAAGCAGTTGTCCCTCTTCCATGTAGCCTAAAAAACGAGAAGCAGCTGTCACAGAAGTTGAAGAGCTATAGTTACTAGTACTGACAGATTTGTAGGACCAGTGTATCTATATATTGGTCAAAAACAGAACAAACAAAGCTGGGTTAAAAGTTGTTTATAAGCCTATCAATGAAACAGCAATTACATCTCTTAACTCGACGTCAAGGAGGCAGGGGAGAGAATTTAGAACATATTTTATTATAAGCACTGTCTTCTTTTTAACTCGGGAAAAAGCAAGCATTTAAAAATAAACAATCAGAGGTGGTCCCATCTGTTTCTAAGCTTTTGTTTATATACAGTTTGATGGTGTTACCCATGGTTTCTGGGTAAATACCCACAAATCTACAGTTTTTCCATTATATTCCTGAAAGCATGATTTAGTGTATTTTATTTATTAAAAATAATCCATTTCTTGAAACTGTGGATAGGTCTGCTCAAACTTTCAATAAACAATATCACCTTATCTGTATGTACCTTTTTCCACAATCATAAAAATTTAAATTTTATATGTGTTACTCAAAATGTTCTTGAATTTTCCTTTTGCAGCAAAAAATTAAAATTTAATTTTAACGTGTTACTCAAAATGTTCTTGAATTCTCCTTTTTTTCGCTGTTGGTCCAGAAAAGCTATCGCCTTCAGGTCTTCTTTCTGGAGAACCTGGGGGAAGGGAGATTAGTTTCTGAAGACTTAATGAAATGTGATATATTATTTAAGCTCAACTGTTTTTTTTTTAACAGTGACACATTCTCTATTTCAAGATAACAAGGAAGCCTTCTTTGGATCCAGGCCTTCACCCAGCTGTCATTATATATTAAAAAAGCAATCAGCAAGATTCTGATTCAATTAAGATCTTACCTCTTCAAAAGAATCCTGCCCCATTTATTTGTCAAGGCATAATGATCCTTGAAGGTCTGTATGACACAGTGTTGTCCAAGTCCAAAGAAAGTGGAAAAGATGTCAGCTAAAATTCCACAGGTACTGTATGAATGCATACATGCACTCATTCTAGGGTTAGCAGATCCATGTGGGTCAAATACAGTTGATTGCTAATTCTCTGTTTCTACTAGTTGTCATCTAGAATGCTGAAGTCCAAAGTTGATAGTTCTGTTTTATACACATGTACAACATTATCAAAGTATGCACAATGATCTGTGAAATGATTACTGAACACCTGACTGAATCTGATAACGGCAGAAAACAATTCAGATACCTCACTGAAAAGAATTTAACACAGCCTCAGTTCAAAGGTTTAGTATATAATATATATATATTCACTAGTATATAGTGAACTACAGTGTTGTTTTCTAAACATTTGTGGGTGATGTTTTTCTGTTGCTGATGTTAGTCCTGTCATTCATTCATTCATTCATTCATTTATTCATTCATTCAACTTATTCACTGTCCATCTCACTACAAGCAACTCTGAATGATGAATAAGTTTAATAAACATTTTTCCCACTCTTTTCCCAACTCTTTTCCCACTGTAATCCCAGCAAGATATTCTTTTTACTGGATCTGGGTCCCATTAATTCCTCTCTCAGTATTCCAGATATTTATGTGATAGAATCATATCTTCCTTATCCTTTGTCATGGGACTGATGCATTCATTTCTAAGCACACGTCCTACAGAAAGATTTCTTTCCTTTTCTCCCAATAAAAAACTGGGGAATGTACAGATAGGTGTTGTTGCATGTCATCCTTTATTAGAATATTTATGCACAAGACAAAATCCTATAACTGGGATCCTGCTATGTAAGTAAGTCCACTGATCCAGAAGATATCCCTAAAAAGTAGGAAGACAACTTGAGATTTCCTTGAGACCCAAACAAGTTTCTAGGATAGTTAAATGACAGACAACTAGGAAACATTAATGATCTTGGGGATTAAACAATTAATTAAACAATTAAAAAGGTTCAATGTAGAAGAGAAAAAAGGGAAATAAATATATATTATTTTCCATTCTAGTAACACTATTTATTATGCTGAACTGTGAAAAGTTATCGTTATTTTTAACTCAGACAATGTGAAATTTAGCATTCAAAAACTTGAACGTTTTGATTACTTTTCCAGCTACTGTACTTTTTATTCTTTGATGAGACTATGATAGACAATGGAAATGTCAGAGAATGGGTGTTAGGGTAAGATATTTATCTTATTACCCCCTATTGTGGCCCAGTAAGGCATTTGGCAATTTTATTTGATGATCTCCTTTTCTGTTGTCCAAGTTACAGAACAGGAAATGGAAAGCAGGGGGACCCTGTGGAGAAGATATGGGAGAAGCTGACATAGGTATTTTGTTTTGTTTTGTTTTAAGAAGGAACTGGGGACTCTTAAAAGGTCTTTCCTTATTTTAGTGGATCACAAATTATTAAGATATAATTATATCATTCCTAACGTAATATTTTAGGAAGATCAGGGAAGAGAGAGTCCCTCCCAAGATAGGAAGGATGTCATAAATATCATCAGAGTTTACAGTACATTTATGTGTTTGAAGTTAATTGTTCTATAAGCTGCCAGGAATGAGAGATCTTCAGGGAAACAAAGTTGTCTGTGATGAGGAAGGATATAATTGTTTCAGATAAATAACTGATCTATTATAGTTGGACAGAAAGTAGCACTGGTGCCAAATTAAGATAGTGTGCACTCACTTCTTCAGATAGTCACATGGTTACTTTCCTAACAGTACAGCAACATAATTAATTGCAGAAATTTACAGTGTTCTTAAGATACTGGGTTATAATCTTCATATTAGCAAGAAATTTCATGTGAAACATCTCACTCTGTTGGAAAAAATAAAACAAAAACTAATCAAATCAAATTGGAGAAGTTGATAAATCTATTTCAAGTTAATTAATTGAAATGTGCTCATGGGAAAAAAAATCAAAGAGAGCTATCTCCTCTCTCAAAATGGGAGAAGTCAACCAGCTCCATATTTAATTTGAACTATCTAAATATTTAGCGCATACTGGCAAACCAAGATAAAAAGTAAAAATGGAAATTAAACAGTCTTGGATTACTCTGATTGCTACCGAGTGCAAAAGCCACCATTGTACTGGGTTGATGATATGGTTATCGCACGAACTGACGGAGTATTTCCTTGTTATCTATGCAGTCAGCATGCACTTTTTTTTCCTTTATGTTTACAACCTATGATGTGTCTCCTACCAGGGCATTTGAAATCAATTAAAAAAAAAAGACTCTTTTTGCAGTAAATAAACCAGATGTATTTGCAGGATATTAAAGAAGTGAAAGAATTCAATGATGCTTTTGAAGAAGCAATTTTACTTTTCAAATAAAAGTCACTTTTATAGCAAATGGTAACAAAGATCACGATGGGCAGTTTCTCAGTATGTGATATAAATAAATAATTTGTGCTGGGTGAATTTCTAGTGCCATTTCTTCTGTCTACCTCTTTGGTCTCCCGTTTCCTTTAAAAGCTATACCGGTCCACTTTACATATATATATAGATATATCTTTTTCTTTCTGCTAATTGCCATTGTAATTCAGACACAGGTTCTCTCAAACTGATCACTAGTTTATAAATATACAAGATAGAATTCTGACTGCTTGATTTCCTCAGAAACAAATAAAATCCTTTGTTCGCGCTAGCTGGGAGCATGACTGATTAAAACAAAGCCCCCAGAATGTCTTTTTTGGTAGATGAATGCACAGAACGCAATCAAGTCTACAGATGGGCCAGATCTGATTCTTGCCAGAAATAACAATGAACAAATTCGAAGCCTTCCAGAGTGACATAGTGAGAGATGATACAAACAACCATTTCTTGAGAAAGAAAGCCCACTTCTCTCCAAAAAGAAGATCCTTTGATTGAAAAATGCAATATGCTTCCAATAAAATGTTCCTCGGATGCTATAATTATACTTACAGCATTCCTAAGGAAACATCGCTTCAGTCATTTGAAGTGTGCATCCAGTTGCACAAACACACACACACAAGCATGACCGCAGTGAAAAAACAGTCAATGTGAAGGGTTTTTTTTAAGTCTTCAAGTGTGAAGCTATAAGAGACCTCTGTTCTTTTGTTTCTTCCTACACCTGTTCCAGCAAAAGAGTGTCTGAAAACAGATGCTCCTCTTCTTTGATTCACCTTCACTTTTTTTAATGATTACACAAAAATAACGCCACACCTATTTAAGCACTTCTAGTCTTAAAAAGAACAAACATCACTAATGTTCCTTTGTTTTTCTTGTTTTAGAACTTCGGGCTGGAGGTGGATCCAACAAAGAGATCTAATTATACCAGGCCTAGCCTGCTTGGTCTCATTCATTCCCTTTCAGAAGCTTTTTCTTTTTTTAATCTAATTCAAGGAAGAGGTAGGTAAGCATTCCACCTCATCTAGAGGCAATGCTGAAGCCTCTTGGACATATCTATATTAATATTTCAGGCCAAATATATTAGTTCTCATACAAAATATAGTTTATCCCTCCCTCCCTGCCTCTCTCTCTGCCAATTAAGATATTAATCTATTTGGGGACTTCTAAACTTCTCTAGCATTGAATATTCACAAAGACCACTCGAGCTTAGAAACAGTGAATATGACTTAAAATATCATTAGAATTCACAGAACATTTATTTTATTTATTTTTTACTTATAAAGGGGGAGAAAAGTGCCTTTAATTATAATGGCAAAATGGAAGGGAAAATGAGAGGTGAGTGCTTTTGTGAACAGAAATAGGGATGATTTCTAGAATGAAATTCTGAGTAAAGATGGTAACAACGTTTTCAGGATTTGAGCACTGATACACACTCGAAAGACTCCAAATCCCTGATATATCTCACAGACTTGCTCTGGGGAAGGAATGCAGTTCTTGAAAGAAAGACGGGGTATCAATGAAACAATCAATCAACTAAATAATATTGGCAGCTTTGAATATGATTAGAGCCAAATGCATCAGTCACCAAGAGATCATTTTGGAAGGTGACCTCAAATAAACATTTCAGATTTAAGTAATTGGAAAAGGAACTTACAGTCAAGCATCTTTGGTAAGGTATACAGAATAAATTTGTGACACGTGATCCTGTTATGTCTCAGTATGAAAACACATGTGAATGTAAAATGGCTCAGTAGCAGAATCACACAAATAATTCTTGCTCACAGGCAAGTTCTGTTCATTCAGGTGAATGTTGAAAGAACGGTACAAGGGTTCTTCGTGCTGCTGCAATGCTGAAGAAGTAATATTCTCAACTGTATCATAAAATCCATTCACAAGTACAATTTCACCACGAATAAGGATAGTTCGCAAAAGGAGAAAATATTCCCAATGTCTAACTTTCCAATTCTACTAATTAGCTGAAGAACTCAGTAAGAATTTCGGCTTCTGAAATTCAAGGAATTTTTTTTTTTATTTGTTGGCTTTTTATATCTCATCTTTTGTTCAGGAGCGCAAAGTGGATTCCTGAAAAGGAGCCACGGCCAACTACTTCTGTTTTTGTCAACACACCAACATAAATCCATACAGTACGTAAGGTCTAGCTGGACTTTGAAACTTTACTTGATTGGGGTGATAATGGATATTGTTGATTTATTTTGTAGACCCAGTTCAGAATGGCATGTATAGTTCTCCATTTTCCAATGTTTTCCCCACATTTTTCCTATGAGATATCTAGACAGGAAAAGAATGATTGAATTAAGATCAATCAAAGGAATTCCATGGATAAAGATAGGCAGACCAAAACCTGGTCTTTCCATATCTACCCAACAGCTTTAATCACTATAGCACACACATTATAAATTAAAAAAAAAAAAACTTTCTCTCCTCTATGTGTCTTTCTCAATCTTAGGTCCTCTACCAGAGCATGGGAGTTTGACAGTTCTGCACAGTATCTTAGCCATTCCTAGTACTGCAGTATTCTGGACAGAGAGCCCTGATGTTGTTCCTGTGATCCGTTGGAGCTACTCTTCCAACTTAGGAGTCACAGCTCACACGCTCCTACCACTACTGAGACCCCTAGTTTTCCACTCCTCTCTAGATCCTCCTTCAGGCCCTGGTACTTCTCCAGCTTCTCATACTCTTTCTTCCTGATGTTGCTGTCATTTAGCACTACCACTGTATATGATCTATATGACTACCACTGTAGATATGATCTATATCATTGTTGTCTATTGTCAACCAGACTAATGATTGATTGGCTAGTACCTGCCAGTCTGTATCTGGAAATGCCACAGGGTTCTTAGCCCTTTTATTCTCCATAGTCTTCTGTGGGGTCTCCCATCTGTACTTCAAAGGATTAACCCACTCACTGTGTAAATGCTCCTGTACACACTGCCAGGTATTTGATTGTGCTGTTCAGTGTATTCTGTTCCTGCTTGCATCTTACACCCTGCTATTATGTAGACTACTACTATTATGTAGACTACTATGTAGACTACTATGTATTATGTAGACTATTATGTATTCAGACTATCCCTGAAGCCTCTCTATACGGTCTGTACCTTGGATTCTGTCTAGTGTTGTAGATCCTTGCTTCTATGGAGTATGTATGTGTGATCTATATCTAATCTATATCCCTGTGTGACTCCACACCTAGCTTAACATCCTTCCAACTGTAACACTACTTGCAAACACCCACATATGCACATACACATTTGTGTAATCTATATCTATAATTCTAAACAACTTTATTATCTAAGATTTCATGCTCTGAAATCTGATCTGTACATTTGGTTAGCTACAAAACTAAATAGAATATGAATTTGGGTCTCCAGGAATCTTCATCTTTCTGCAGTGCATTAAATGGAAATATTACCTAAATCCTGGTAGACCACCATAAAGTGCTTTACTGAAATTGGGGAGATGAAGAGAGAAAGATAGTTTGGTATCATGACTAAGGCAACAGGGTAGAAAGCATGAGACTGAGTTCTAGTCCCACCTTAGGCACAAACCTAGTTTTTATCTCTCTCAGCCAATGGCAAACCACTTTTAATAGACTTATTTTATTTAATTTTCATGCCGCCCATCTCACTGATACAGGAGCATGCTTTGCAAGAAAACTGCAGTCCAAACAGTCACCAGGAGTCAAAAACCAACTCAATGACCTACATCCTTCCACCAAGAACTGAATGGAATGATGTTTGAATATTAAGACTCTGTGTGTGCAAATAAATATTATATTGAATATAGGAGTGTTATAAAACTTACGGTAGAGAGATTTTCCTGTGAAAATACTGAATATAATTTTGAGCATGGCATGTATCATGGAGGGGAATTTGTTTTAGAAATAAATACCAAATAAAAAACAATATATCTGCCTTGATTAGTTTTAATTGTAAAAAAAACCCCGTTCCATTGCATTTCTATTTCGTTGAGATGAATCTCTAGAAAAAGAATAGAGATAGTCCCTGCGATACTTTAGAAAAAGTGTTTAGCACAGCTTTTAAGAAAGTTTCCAAGAGTTGGATATATATATTTTGCTGTGCTACCCATTCCAAAATCTTCAGGATTTAGAGCAAACATCTTCACTCATTCAGTCCTGTCTTACTTCACCTCATTTATCCTACAAAATGTTTCTCTACTGCTTTGTAAACATGATTGTTTTTTCTGCCTTCTACATTTTGTTGTTTATTAAGATTGGCACCTTTCTCTATGCCCTTGTTTGCTGTCCCAATACTGTAGTTTAAACAGCATTTAAACTATGCCATTATTTCATTATATTTTTGCATAATCTGAAGTGAAGACCCTCAGTCTTGTATGATTTTTTTAGGAATAGCAAAGGGAAAATTTGTACCAGTAAACTTTGACTGCTGGTTATGACATAAACACAACCATGCATTGTTATCATCAGTTCAAATGTTTTCCCTGTTTTCTTCTGCAATTGATGCTCTTCAGTTTTCAGTCCAGCTCACAGCACAGGTATTCACAGCTGATTTCTTGTGCAAGTACTAACAGGACTGACCCCGTTTAGCTTCTGAGCCAAGAGAGGCCAACTTCTGCTGCCACTTTCTCAGATTTCTTTAGACTGTTCTTGCCTCTGTATTTATTCTTTGGTCTACTTCTACCAAGTAAAGCTTAGGTTACTTATTTTCTTGGACAGGGAATCAATTGGGGTTGTATAAAGTAACAAGCAAATGAAGAGTAGAGAGAAAAAAAGATGCATAGTTTGTAAGTCTATTCAGCTTTCTATAGTCACTCCTAAGCGACCTACCGAATACCGTATAAATGCAACTTAGAAATAAATTACTGTTACTGATTGTAAATATTTTCCTTCTACACACGCTGATTTCTTCCACGTGAAAAGCAATCCTGCTGCATGACAAATGCAGATCCACAACAAAATTCTCAAACTTAATCACCTCAGGGCAGCAGGGTGAAAGAGCTTATTTTCAGGAGAGAATTGGTGACTGTCATCTCTCCAGTCACCCCTGCAGGTCTTTACATCCAGTTATCCCACTCATAACACCAAATTTTGGGTTATGGTTTCAACTAAGCTAACTGAAAGAATGAAAAAAAAACACGTTTCAGTGGCTCACATCAAAGTTATAGACCACTTGCTGTGTTCATATAACACGCAAGGCCCAAATAGAGCTTAGTGTAATTCCAACACATTGTGTAAACACAGCTGACAACTAATCCACCAGCGTTACAACTCAGTATATATAGAATTTCATTTTGCAGTTGTTTCTGAATCAGTAAGACTCCTCTTGTATCCATACACAGAAATGTTTAAGACCTTGCAAGTCCAAGTTATGTTATCTTCTTTTGATCTTGTCAAAATATCCACAACATGTTACAGGACCCAAGAATACTAAAACCATGGAAACCTTTGATTATAAAACCTTGCAGGAAAATGTGGAGATACATTTTCAACTTTGTACACTGTTTAGTCTGTCCCTCCAAGGCTTTCTTAAAGAATGGATTTTGTTAATTACAACAAAATAATACAATAATTGTCTTTTAGTCCTCAGTCCTCTTGCTTCAGGTCTACTGCTCCAATTAGTTTCAAACAGTTTCAAGTCTCATTGTCTATGCTGATCAGGCCTACATGAGAATGCAAGTTTCTGGTGCAGAAGGTGTGGCTTCCTCAGAAAAGTGACAGCTATGGGAATCCAGACTCTGGAGAACTTTGGATCTGATCTCGTTGACTCCAGCCCAGGCTTGGCTTAGCTTGCAACTTTTAATCTTATTTGTCATTGCTATGTTCTATCTGCTTAAATCTCTGCTAGCATCCATATTAAAATTTTTGCTCAGAATGAAGATCCTTTATCTTTTTCTTGCCTTTCCTTCTCCTTTGTCAGCATTTAAAATCATATACTTCTATGAGCTAAAGTTATGTCGTTACTATTACAGCAATCTAGATTGTACCAATACTGCCTATATGAAATATTTTTGTTTTCCTGAGCATAGAGTTGCTTCAACCTTAAGGAAGTCAGCATATAATACAATGGCTGGGATTCATTTTCTTATCTGTTGGGCAGAAATTTCAATAATGCTCAGGTAGTATTCATGTGTAGGGCTTGGTGGCCTAGCAGTTAAGAAGCTGAGCTTGTTGGCCAGAAGGTTAGCAACTTAAGTTTGAGACCCAAGCATGTATGGTGTGAGATCCCATTATTCACCACAGCTCCTGCTAATCAAGCAGTTTGAAAGCATGCAAAATGCAAATAGATAAATAGATACCACCTAAATTAGTGGGAAAGTAATAGTGTTCCATGCACCTTGGTGCATATTCATGCCAGCCATATGACCACAGATGAATCTTCAGATGACGCTGGCTCTTTGGCTATGATAAGGAGATGAGCACCACCCCCTAGAGTTGGACCTGACTTAGAGGGGAAACCCTTTACCTTTTTAGGATTCATATAACACAATTAACATCTGTTTTGAATGAGAACATGTTTTGGGGTGATACAATATATTGCATTATGAATTATCCTAATAGACTGGATCTCTAAGCCTCAAAATACTTAATCAGAGTTAATAATACCCAAGCTTAACATGTTATGAGAATGTAGCTGTTACATTTCTCCTCAACCTATCTCAACATGTGATTAGCCTGCATATGAACCAATAGCAATCAGAGTATCTTTGCTGCATAATATCAGTCATCCCTGTTGTAATGTTAATTGCCTTGTGAAGTCCACTGAATGACATCAGTTCAAATAACCACTTTCTCCAACCATCTTTTTTCTAAAACAATTGCATATGGATGGGGTTTTCACTGGGCCCTTAAGTAAAATTACTTGTCAGTAGTCACAGATGGTGATTACCAAAACTCAGTCCCTAACATTAACAATGCTGACAGGCTACACATTTAACTGATGGCAACAGCTGCCCAGCCAATTACAACCGAGTGCAGAATTAATCTACCCCATTGCTTTTATAACTTCAAACAAACAAAAGATTTTGGACTTTCCTTGTTCTAACCAATTCAATTGGGGGAAAAAAAGTCTAAGTAGTTAATAAATCACCTGTATTCAAGCTTAACTAGCAACACAAGAGGATTAAGTTTTTGATGGTTCATTTCATCAAGGATCATTGATATACACAACCTCAACATGAGATACTTATGCTTTAATCTCTTTAGGGAACTCCATGAAATTAAAACTGAATCAGGATTTTTTTTTGTCTGTTTGTAAGGATGCTGAAAAAAAATGACCTATAAGCACACTATGGCTAAGCAGATTTCATTTTTTTCAGCATTTCTATAGCCAGAGATTCCTATCTTCTCAATACGAATCCATGACTAAACAATATTAACATGCATATCTGAGAGAAATGCAGTTTATTGCTGCTTTGGTTATATATGAGTTCCCATATTCTTTGGTATATAATGGTTAAAGTGCATGACTAGAACTGGGAGATCCAAGATCAAATCGCCACTTAGCTGTCTTGGTGATTTGGGGCCCATCACACATTCTCTCAGCCCAATCTATCTCATGGGGATTTTATTATGGAGAAAAAGATAAGAGTGAGAATGCTCTTTGATCTAACAGACATATGAGTATAAAACACCATAGAGAGGAAGGTAGATGACCTTAACCTAAATCAAAACAAACAGAAAACATGTGTAAGTGGTTCACACAGAACCTCCCTAATTCCCAAGGGCATAAGAAGGGGAGAAGGCACAGCAAAACCATATTTGCAAGAGTGATGTCCACCTGACCAGATACACCAGACCAACAATCAACTCCAAAAGAAAACTAAGATTACTCTTATTGAGAATGGCTATAATAACCAAATCTTGCATTCTCAAGTCTAAAACATATTTACACAGCATAACTTAGGCTATGCTTTTTCCTCATCTCTTTGCCAAAGTGCCTGACCTATTTCTGCCAAGGTGATCATACTTCCTATCTGTATACATTGTCCATTATCATGCAATATAAAGTGTTCAGATTACACGAGACTCTCATGACTATACTGGCACATCCATATTTTATTGGGAGCAATGCAAAATTCCATTGTCTGTTTCTAAGACTAAAAAAATAATATTCAATTTGGCCTTCAGCCTAAATTATCTGGTTGCCTCTGACTAAGTAGTAAGTCCAATTCCACTTAAGTTTTTTTTCTTGTTTTCTTTTTTGGAGATCAGCCAAATACATTAGAGGTACTGTAATTTCAGAAAAGATGCAAATATAATTAAAAAAATTGGGACTCAAGATAGACTTTTCTTGGATACCTATGATAGCCCAATTATTTTTCAAACACAACTCTTTGAAGCTCTACCTATTATTATCTCCCTAATGACTGGAGAGTAATAAAAATGCCAGCCTTTTTGATAATTAGTGTTAGCTGCCATTCAGTGCTGACAAAAGGATTTCTGGGCATCTGAAAGAATTTAATCTTTACCAGCACCTAATTGAACTGACCAGATCCATCCTTCAGGCTAATTCACTGATTAAAAAAGTAGATATCCACTCATGTTTGATCTTCTTCCAAGTTCTGCAGAATAGTTTAATACATGTAAACTAAGGTATTTATTTTAATAAAAAAATATTTCAATTGTACTCTGATTTTCTGTTCTTGTTTCAAATCATATTACTGTAGAAATGAAACAGAATTTAGAGCCAAATAAGAAAATCACATAGGCTGGGTTTTTCCCAATTCTAACACAATTATAAATCTGATCCCACTACATAATGTAGTGGAATAATCCTGGAAGTACATATTTCTGCCCACAGTAATCATATTACCTTTATATGTCTGATTTTATCCAATGCCTAACCTTCTCTTAAAGTTAAGAACATCTTCTTCACCTCTTTGTCCCTCTTTTTTTTTTCAATCTGCTCTCCCTCCACACTTCTTTCAGATTCTTCCACCCACTATCCCTTTTTTGTTTCTAAATCATGGTTGCTGTCACACCATTTATTTATGTCACTTAAAAGACTTATATCGCCACATATTGTAACCACAATCCTGGGCAGTTCATGAGACAATAAGCCCCATCCCCCAAAACCATCACAATAAAAACTCATGGTCTTCCAGGGCAACACTACTCAACATACCATCTATGCATGTGGGGAAACCCAGAACTTCAAGACTTTCCAGAAGGCAACATTCAGTTGATAGCATGAAAATCTATCATCTGGACAAAGGCCCATATTCTTACTTTATAATTCATGAAGACTCTCTTCATCACATTCCATCATTTCTGCATAATAATTGGCAGACTGCATTCAAAATCAGTTTCATCTGAGGCTGGTTTTTGCCTGAGTAAAAATACCCCAAGGGCAAATTCATACCAAATATCTAAGCATTATATGGTGCCAACATAACCACATGGCAGCTACATGTTGGAGATAATATCAGATGAAAGCAATAATCTGATATTTTTGTTCCAGAAAAAAATAATAGTAATTTATTATTATTTATTAAAAAGGTATTGCATCATGTAATGATTTTCTTTTCGGGAAAACAAGTCAGGCTGTTGTTTTCTTTTGTTATTCTCACATGAAAGTGTGTTAGTCCTTCTACATTTACCATTTATTCAGGAGTATCTGAAGGACGAAGAGGAAGAAGAGGATGAGGATGAGGAGGATTTTGTTTTCCCCAAAGAGATAAAAAGTATATGTCAGCAGACAGAAAAATGCTTCCTACTTCAAAATTTACCAGATCATGACCAAACAAATATCTTTGGAAACCTTACCCGTATGACATATATCGATTTTTGCTCCATTTTTGAATCATTAAATTAGGAGATTGAATTACCCAGCTGCATTGTATTTTTTCACATGTCCAGGCAAGCTCTCTAAAATGCTACATCCTTCCTACATATTCAGGAAAAACTGGGACATCTGGAATGATTCATGACCATTTACCAGATTTTCACAATGTGTTCCGAAGACAAGTCGAAATTGGAAACCTGTACTCAAAAGAAAACTTGCTAGAGTCAGCAGAAGTGAAAGAGAATTTTTATGGGCCTGTCACAAATCAGCTATAACCAGCACCAGAAATAAACCCTGAAATGATACAGTTCCTTTTGTCTTAAAATTTTAATAGAAACCAAGATTCATCACTGATTTAAATGTTATGTGTGATTGTAGCTATTTAACTACTTATAATGTAACTTTTGCAATGGATTCATATTTAGACCTGGGAGAGAGACGGTTTTCATTTATTTATTTATTTTTACGATTTATTTTTCTAGATTCATACAAAAAATTTACAAATGACTCTTCCCCATTTTTTTCTCTAATGGCAAAAATGCACAAATTCATTATTTGGGACCTGATAAATTGGGCTCCAAACTAAGTGCTTTTATTATTCATTTGTTAGGCTTCAGTAACTTTCAGGGAATAACCCTGATTGGATTCAAAAGGACTTACAATGAATGTTGTTATTGTTAATCATCAGCATGTTTTTCTGTCCCTCTAAGCAAACAAAAACCAAAATGACAGACATAAAAGAGTGAACGTTTGTAGTTCTGTTAAAACAAAACCCCGGATAAAAGAATATCTGATTTTAGAATTGTAACTAATTCATACTAACCAAAGCACCATCGAGGGTTTCAATTCCAGCTCATTGTGCATAATAGAAGGAACTCACTGAGGAAGAAAAACTATAGGCTCCTATCTCACAACATGTTTATGGCTTTAGAAAGCCATAAATGTCAATTTCAAGATAT